>CAUYON010183595.1:0-12091 GCA_963573935.1 Arctocebus calabarensis | reverse complement strand
AAAAAGTTGGTTCTTTGAAAAAGTCAATAGAATAGATAAACCTTTGGTTACTCCAATCAGGAAAAAAAGAGTAAAATCTCTAATTTCATCAATCAGAAATGGTAAAGATGAAATAGCAACAGATCCCTCAGAAATTCAAAAAATCCTTAACAAATATTACAAGAAACTTTACTCTCAGAAATATGAAAATCTGAAGGAAATTGACCAATATTTGGAAGCATGCCACCTTCCTAGACTTAGCCAGAATGAAGTGGAAATTTTGAAAAGGCCGATATCAAGTTCTGAAATAGCATCAACTATACAAAATCTCCCTAAACAGAAAAGCCTGGGACCAGATGGCTTCACGTTAGAATTCTACCAAACCTTTAAAGAGGAACTAGTATCTATATGACTCAACCTTTTCCAAAATATAGAAAAAGATGTAATAGTACCCAACACATTCTATGAAGTGAATATCACCTTGATCTCTAAACCAGGAAAAGACCCAACAAAGAAAGGAAATTACAGACCAATATCACTAATGAATATTGATGCAAATATATTCAATAAGATCCTAACAAACAGAATCGAGCAACACATCAAACAAATTATACACCACGACCAAGCGGGCTTTATCCCAGTATCTCAAGAATGGTTCAATATACGTCAATACATAAATGTAATTCAGCACATAAACAAATTAAAAACAAAAACCATATGATTCTCTCAATTGATGCAGAAAAAGCTTTTGATAATATTCAGCATCACTTCATGATCAGAACACTTAAGAAAATTGGTATAGAAAGGACATTTCTTAAACTAATAGAGGCCATCTACAGCAACCCCACAGCCAATATCGAATTGAATGAAGTTAAATTGAAACCATTTCCACTTAGATCAGGAACCAGGTAAGGTTGCATTGTCTCTGTTGCTCTTCAACATTGTAATGGAAGTTTTAGCCATTGCAATAAGGGTATCCACATAGGATCAAAAGACATTAAACTTTCACTCTTCACAGATGACATGATTGTATATCTGGAAAACACCAGGGATTCTACTATGAAACTTTTAGAAGTGATCAAGGAATGTAGCAGTGTCTCAGGCTACAAAATCAATACCCATAAATCTGTAGCCTTTATATATACCAATAATAGTCAAGCTGAAAAAATAGTCAAGGACTCTATCCCTTTCACAGTAGTACCAAAGAAGACAAAATATTTGGGAGTTTATCTAACAAAGGATGTGAAAGATCTTTCAAAGAGAACTATGAAAAGAAATAGCTGAACACGTCAACAAATGGAAAAACATACCATGCTCATGGCTGGGAAGAATCACTATTGTTAAAATGTCTATACTACCCAAAGCAATATAGAGTTTTAATGCAATTCCTATTAAAGCTCCATTGTCATATTTTAAAGACCTCAAAAAAATACTTCATTTCATATGAAGTATGAATCAGAAAAAAACCTCAAATAGCCAAGACATTCCTCAGAAATAAAAACAGAGCAGGAGGAATCATGCTACCAGACCTGAGACTGTACTATAAATCGATAGTGATCAAAACAGCATGGTACTGGCACAAAAACAGATAAATGTATGGAACAGAATAGAGAACCAAGAGATGAACCCAGCTACTTACTGCTATTTGATCTTTGACAAGCTAATTAAAAACATTCAGTGGGGAAAAGATTCCATATTTAGCAGATTTAAATATTTTAATCTATTTAAACGATTGCCCATTTAGGTGCTGGGTGATCTGGCTGGAGAGCTGTAGAAGACTGAAACTGGACCCACACCTTTCACCATTAACCAAGATAGACTCTCACTGGATCAAAGATTTAAATTTAAGACATGAAACTATAAAAATATTAGAAGACAATGCAGGGAAAACTCTTGAAGGAATTGGCCTGGGTTAATTTTTATGAGGAGGACTCCCCAGGCAATTGAAGCAGTATCATAAATACACTACTGGGACCTGATCAAACTAAAAAGCTTCTGCACTGCTAAGAACACAGTAAGTGTAGCAGGCAGACAGCCCTCAGAATGGGAGAAAATATTTGTAGGTTATGCCTCCGACAAAGGTTTAATAAGCAGAATACACAGAGAACTCAAACGTATTAGCAACAAAAGGACAAGTGATCCCATCTCAGGGTGGGAAAAGGACTTGAAGAGAAACTTCTCTAAAGAAGACAGGTGCACGGCCTACAAGCACATGAAAAAATGTTCATCATCTTTAATCATCAGAGAAATGCAAATCAAAACTACCTTGAGATATCATCTAACTCGAGTAAGATTAGCCCACATAACAAAATCCCAAAACCAGAGATGCTGGTGTGGATGTGGAGAAAAGGGAACATTTCTACACTGCTGGTGGGAATGCAAACTAATACATTCCTTTTGGAAGAATGTTTGGAGAATACGTAGAGATCTAAAAAATAGACCTGCCATTTGATCCTATAATTCCTTTATTAGGTATATATCCAGAAGACCAAAAACTATACCATAATAAAGATATATGTACCAGAATGTTTACTGTAGCCCAATTCATAATTGTTAAGTTGTGGAAGAAGCCCAAATGCCCATAGACCCACGACTGGATTAATAAATTGTGTTACATGTATACCATGGAGTATTATGCAGCCTTAAAGAAAGATGGAGTCTTTACTTCTTTCATGTTTACATGGATAGAGCTTAGAAAATTATCTCTAGAATGGAAGAAAAAGTATCCAATGTACTCAGCCCTAATATGACACTAATTTATAGCTTTCATATGAAGGCTAAAACCCAATTATAGCACAAGAATACGGGCAAAAGGGCAAGGGAGGGGAGGGGAGGGGAGGGGGAGAATGGGTGGAGGGAGGACAATTGGTGGGATCACACCTACAGTGCATCTTAGAAGGGTACTGGTGAATCTTACTAAATGTAGAATATCAACGTCTTCATATAGTGATTAAGAGAATGTCATTAAGGCTATGTTTAACAGTTTGATGAAAATATTCCAGATTGTATATTAAGTCAGCACATTGTGCCCCATTACTGCATTAATGTACATATTTATGATTTAATAAAATTATAAAAAAGAAAAAGAAAAGGTAGAACATCTTAAATGCTAATATTAATCACTGAAAAATAGCTGATTGGACATATATTCTATACATCTATTGAATCAAATATGTCTTACCTATTCATTTGAATCCTGAGTTTCCTTTGGCTTGAGGATTTATTTACTTATTTATTTATTGGGGTTTTGGGGGTTTGTTTATTTGTTTTTTGAGATGGGGTCTTGCTATTCCTCAAGCTCGTCTCAAACTCCTGAGCTCAGGCACTCCACCCAGCTCAGTCTCCCAGAATGCTAGGATTATAGGTGTGAGCCACTGCACCCAGCTGGCTTGAAGTTTTTTGAAAACTAAAGAAAGAATGACTTTGCTTTAAAAATTTGTTGTTATTTTTGTTGTTTCAGCCCTCTGACCCCATACAACTTCTAAGAACTACAAATTCTTAGAAACTTTTAGAAGAACTTAGAAACTAAAAGTTCTTGTTTAAGTGCCAGTCGTATATCTTCCATAGACCTTCTATATGTACCACATTTCACTTGATGTAAAGCTCCAGGGATTATGTGATTCCCTATTATTTTTGGTATCAATAAAAGGATTTTTTAATGCTGCCTATTATAGTTGTAAGAAATCATGAATTTTAAGTGGAATTTTAATGTCATAGATGTTAAAATGTGGGAAAATGAGCATCTGACAATCACTGAAATACAATATTATCTAGCAGTAATATTTAAAACCTACTAGCAGTATTTTCAAAAGCTACTGCTAGTGGCTACAATTATATTATTTTATTTCAAATATTTTCTTTTTAAGTAGTAGTCACTGTAGTTAAGTAGTAGTAACAGTAATTCTTATTACATCTAATGATCATTGAGCTGTTTTTTTGTGCTTGAAATTGCCCTAAACATTTTACTTAAAGTGTTCTCTTTTTAAGTAATAGTAACAGTTGTTAAATAGTAGTAACAGTATTTCTTACAATATCTAACAATTATTGAGCTTTATTTGCTCTTGGAACTGCTCTAAATGCTTTGCATAGATTTTCACTTAAGTATCCCAGTGGTGTCCTGTGAGATGGCTACTATTTAATCACCACTTTATAGATGAGGAAGTTGAGGCACAGAAAGTCATAGCTAATAAGTAACAAACCTTAAAGTAGGGATTTAAGCTGAAATTGAACTGTATCCAGAGGTCTAGCTCTTTCCATTCAAATAGACTTCTCTCAATTAATGTAGTGAGCCATAAGAGCTAATAAATAATGTATCTTCTTTTTTTAACAAGCGCCTGATAATAATATTATTATTACTTAATTATAATATTATTAATGTATCTTCTTCACAAGAAAATTATTTATTTTGAATAATAACATGCTATTTAATGTTTACAACTGCATGAATCACTGTTTGTTTTGAGGTAGTGCACTATAGTTTCCTAAACATTCTCTGACTTTCATAGGACCGCTCTCCATCTGGCCTGTACTAAAGGCCATTTAGCAGTGGTGATTCTCCTGCTGGAAAGACGGTGCCAACTTAACATCTGTGACAGAGAAAAGAGGACACCTCTGATGAAGGTATATAGTAACCAACTATTTCAGCATGAGGTGGATTTGATTGAAATACATAGAACCAAAATGAATTTATCTCATTTAAATATAATTGGTGGATGAAACTTGTGGAATGTATATTCAAATTCCTAGAATTTGTAATCTATTTCCTGATCTAATGCCAACAGGCTGTACATTGCCAGGAATGGGAATGTGCTATTTCTCTACTGGATTATGGTGCTGATCCCAACCTTCAGGATATCTATGGCAATACTGCCTTCCACTATGCTGTCTATAAGGAGAATATGTTGCTAGCACAAAAACTGCTTTCATGCCACGCAGGTATTGAAATAAAAAACAAGGTACAGATCAACTAACTTTATTTTCAAAATATTTGAAATGCATTTGTTTTAATATTGACATATACATAAGAGTCAGTGGTTCATATTTGGAAGCTCAAGCATTCCATGAATGAAATACTTTGGAATGACTTAATTGTCTAAGATTTTTCTTAAAATATCAATTTTTAAAGAGGCATTAGAGGGTACAGCTTTCTTTTATTCTTTTAAGGTAAATATCTGTGAAAGCACTGAATTTGTTAAAGGTAAATTTTTTTTCTAAGTATTTTTTCCCCACCCAAGTGTTTTTCTTCCTAATTAGCATAAAACAACACAGGAAAGCAAAATTTGCCCACATAATAGACTTTATCTTATAAGTCCAACAAATCTAGAGCATTTTTACAATAAATGGAAATCTTACTATTGTTGACACTTAAAATTAATTTATATGCAGGAGATTTATTTCTCAGTGGCAAGGCTTAAGAGAGATGAATGGAAAGGGAAAGGAGAACATCAGAAACGTACAGGCCAATTTAGAAATTATGTAATTGAGGGAAAATACCAAGAAGAGGGTTTTTTGTTTTTTTGTTTTTTGTCTATGTCAGTTGTTGGTGGTTGTTTTTTTCCAGTTTATATGTTCAGGCAAGGTGCTCTTCAGTTTTGGTGATAATACTTCTTAGTGTAGAAAAGAGAGTTAATGAGCTGTAAACTTGCCTAGAGATCAGTTTTAGGAGGACTCTGAGGAGTCCTTATTGTCTGTGAACAGGTGGTGATAAACCGGGAAATACTTCAGAAGATGAAAGAACAAAGAATTAGCTGACTTATTATCCTATTCTAGACAAGAGTGTGAATACTACTCTCCAATCTAGAATGTCTTGATGAGAAAAGTTTATAAATAGCAAAACCAAGTGGTATTTTCAGTTTATTAGTCCCCATTCAATCCCTAACCAGGAAAATCAAATGGAGATTTTAGTAAATGACTCTTTCTTCTTTTTGTCAGATCCCCAGTTGATAAAGGGGGTTGGCCATGTGGATGACAGATGAGACTGAAGTGATGTCTCCTACATAAGTTTTTATGTAGAGCTATGGATCACAGTGATCTGGGGAAATTCAGAAAAACCTACAAGTCTAGGCCCTCTCCTGAAGATTTTGATTTAGTAAATCTAATAAATCGTGGAGTGTATATTTAAAAGTATTTCCTCAGAGATGGCCATGGTGGCATGTGCTATTCGAGTAGTCCCAGCTACTCGGAGGCTTGAGGTGGGAGCATTACTTGTGGCCAGGAGTTTATGAGGGCAGCAGAGTGAAACTCTGTCTCTTAAAAAAAGGAAAGAGTATTTTCTTGAGATTCAAATACACTCCTGCTTAAGAATTTCTGCATAAATAAGTGGCATATATTGGCAAACGGCTAAGGCGCCAGCCACATACACCTGAGCTGGCAGGTTCGAATCCAGCTTGGGCCCACCAAACAATGACGGCTGCAACCAAAAAAAAAAGTGGCAAATACAAATAATATGTCTCAAAAACTTCAGAAATCACTAGAGCAGTTGGGGTTTGCTAGAGACCACTTCCTTCAAATCTCTCCTTTCTAATAATATTAGCCTGAGATTTATCATTCTCTACCTCTGTGGTTGCAAAGTTACAAGGAATATTATCAGCAGTCTTGATCAGCCTACAGAAAATAACACCTTGTTCTTTTCAACCATCAGTCATTTACTGCCATTCACAGGGTCTTTAGAAATTTCTTTATGGGTGTTTTTTCAATAAGTAGGGGTAGACACTTTCAGGATCTCGTGACTGCTGTGATTTGATTGATTAGGTCAGTAAATATTTATTATAATCAGGATTTTCTTAATTAGAATAGCAGCAAATCCTGACCTGTTGGGCTTGGTGCCAGTAGCTCAGTGATTAGGGTGCCAGCCACATATACCAAGGCTGGCAGGTTCGAGCTGGGCCTGGGCCTGTTAAACAACAATGACAATTGCAACCCCAAAATAGCCGAATATTGTGGCGGGGTGCCTGTAGTCCCAGCTACTCTGGAAGCTGAGGCAAGAGAATAGCTTAAGCCCAAGAGTTTAAGGTTATTGTGAGCTGTGATGCCATTGCACTCTAGGAGGGGGCAACATAGTGAGAATCTGTCTCAAAAAAAAAAAAATCCTGATCTGTTTTTTACTTGAAGCTGTGTGATGGACTATCTCAGTGTGTCTTTTATGTTCCTAGAATATTAGCATAATCAGTATGGTATTTTTAAACACCGAAAATGATGACATGATTAGGAATAGAGATAAGAATTCCTTTAATGATTTAGTTTCAGTAGTCTTATAAACTAATTATGTATTTGGTCAACAATTTGGGAGAATTAAGTATAAACAGACTGTAAGTGAATAAATGTAAAATTTCTTAAAGTGGGTATTATGAGTCCTAAATGCATTTTGTATTATATGTCAGGCCTGATTTTTTAGAAAAACGTATGACACTAAAGAAAGGAAATATTTTTACATGCATTATATACAACCATGTAGAAACACATTGATAGAAAAAGTAAAAACACAAGAGCCATATTCTAAATGTGGGCCACAGTATATTTAGTTTGCCTCTGTAAATGCAATGAGTGTGTATAATTTAGGAGACATGCAGAAATCTGGATTTCAGGCTTCTCTTAAAGAATCTGGTGTCTGTGATCTGGTGTCCCTTGAGTCCATCTTACAGTTTGGTGTGAGTGCAGATGCTGCCTTTGGTCTGAAGCACCTGTTCCCCAGTTTTCTATGGTGCTCACCTATGTACTTCACATATGTGGGTCATCCACTTTACCTCTGTAAGTACTTGAGTCTACAGCTCCTGTTTTATAGCATATTTTGATAAAGATTTCAAAGTTTTCAAGATTGTTTACAGGTTTTTATAATATGTAGTATTATTATATACCATATTATGTATATATCTCTTAGTAACAGGATTGAATTGTAGAATTTAGAAGGTTTTTTTTTTTTAAAGCTTTTTCTTTATATGTACCATAAGCAAACATCTTCCTATCAGAATGCCTATGCACTTATTTAGGCTAAACATGGTTATAATTGGTAAGTTGTGCATATTTCAGATAACATTGTATTGTCTCAGCACTGTCCCTCAAAAATGCAAGTGATTTAGTAGATTTCGTCATGCTAGAAATACCCCACACAGATCAGTGTTAGAACTTTCATTGATGCTCTATTGTCCTTCTGATTTCTATTTTGCCTAAAATAAAAGATAATTTTAGGTAGCATTTAAAACAATTGATTAAATAAGTAGATATGCACTTGGGTTATGGGATTATCATTATCATTGAGAATAAAATTGCATACCATGCTTTTTTAATATTAAAAATTCATCACCTTTTAATAGGAGAAATCCTAAGGATTATCTCATAATAAGCAATTGAAGTTCATTTGTATTCCACCTCTTTTTTATTTTTACATATACATGTGTTTTTAGGTTTCCACTTTTTGCCTTCACAGAATTTAAAAGGCTTAAAATTTCATAACAATAACAATGTTTAAGATAAGAACTAGAAACAAAAACCTCGTAAAGAATGAACAAAGAGAAATATATTCAGTACAGAAAACAGACGATTACTGCATCAAAATATTAAACAATATTAATAATAATAATGCAAAGAAAGTAACGTTCACGTTGTCAAATAAGAATATGTCTATTATAGAATGCTCTGACTCTGAGGCTCAGTATGAAGTCATCAGTTAATTTCTTATTTTTTTTCCAAAGTTTCAAAAAATAGACAACCAATATTATATAAGTAAAAGTAAAAGACAATTTCAAAAAAACAGATAATGCCAAATCTTATGGACAATAGAAAAAGAAGAAATATTTCAAAATCATTCTACTTGATCTGGATACACTTGATATTGAAATTGGAGAAAATATATTGTTATAAAGGGAAATTACAAACATATTTTACTTATAAATGAGGATGCAATATCCTAAACAACATATTGACAAGTTGAATTAAAAATTAATGTTTAAGTAATGTACTTTGGTCAAAATTGAATCCAATTTATGTGAGAATTAGTCACTATTTTCTTTCCCTTACCCCCTCCCTCCTTCTCTTTCTGCTCTCGCCTTCTCCCATACCCCACTGTGTCATTAATTGTCCTTAATTGTCCTCAAATCAAAGTTGAATACATAGGATTCATGCTTCTCCATTCCTGTGATGTTCCACCTCCATCCATGTTAGTACAAATGCTGCAAAGTCTCCATTTTTTTAATGGCTGAGTAATATTCCATGATATACATATACTATAGCTTACCAATCCATTCCTGGGTTGAAGGACTTTTAGACTGTTTCCGCATTTTAGCAATTGCAAATTGGGCTGCAATAAACAGCCTAGTACAAGTGTCTTTAAAATAAAAGTTTTCTTTTTTCTTCTGGATAGATGCCCAGTAATGGGATTGCAGGATCAAATGGGAGGTCTAGTTGAGTTCTTTGAGTTTTTTCCATACTTCCTTCCAAAAAGGTTGTATTAGTTTGCAGTTCCACCAGCAGGGTCAAAGTGTTCCTTCCTCTCCACATCCATGCCAGCATCTCCAATTTTGAGATTTTGTGATATAGGCCATATAGGAGTTAAATGGTATCTCAGGGTGGTTTTAATTTGCATTTCTCTAATAATTAGGGATGATGAGCATTTTTTCAAGTGTTTACTGGCCATTCGTCTGACATCTTTAGAGAAGATTCTATTCATCTCACTTCCCCATTGATGTATGGGATTGTTGGTTTTTTTTCTTATAGATTAATTGAAGTTCTGTATAGATCCTGGTTATTAAACTTTTGTCAGATTCAAAATGCACAAATATCCTTTCCCATTCAGTAGGTTGTCTATTTGCTTTGGTTGTTGTCTCCTTGGCTGTACAGTTTTTCAGTTTAATTAAGTCCCATTTGTTTATTGTTGCAGTTGTTGCTATTGCCATGACAAGTCTTCTTCATAAAGTCTTTCCCCAGGCCAATATGTTCCAGTGTTTTTCCAGTTCTTTCTTTAAAGATTTTTATCATCTCGTGCCTTAAATTTAAGTACTTTATCCATCTGGAATCAGTTTTTGTGAGTGGAGACAGGTGCACATCCAGTTTCAGTCTTTTACATATGGATGTCCAATTCTCCCAGCACCATTTATTGAATAGGGAGTCTTTCCCCCAGTGAACACTCTTGTTTGGTCAAAGATTAGATAGCTGTAAGTTGTTGGTTTCATTTCTAGCTTTTCTATATGATTCCAAGTATCTATGTCTCTATTTTTGTGCCAGTACCATGCTGTCTTGACCACTATGGCCTTGTAATACAGCCAAAAATCTGGTATGGTGATACTCCTGGCTTTGTTTTTATTACTAAGAACTGCCTTAGCTATACGAGTTTTTTCTGCTCCCATACAAAATGTAGAATCATTTTTTCCAAGTCTTGAAAATAGGATGTTGGTATTTTAATAGGGATGGCATTGAATCAGTAAATTGCTCTGGGAAGTATAGACATTTTAACAATGTTGATTCTTCCCAGCCATGAGCATGGTATGTTCTTCCATTTGTTAAAGTCCTCTGCTATTTCTTTTCTTAGGGTTTCAAAATTTTCTTTATAGAGGTCTTTCACTTCTTTTGTTAGGTATATTCCTAAGTATTTCATTTTATTTGGGGCTATGGTGAAGGGAGTTGTGTCCTTAATTAACCTTTCTGTGTTGTTGTCATACACAAAGACAACTGACTTGTGGACATTGATTTTATATCCTTAGACATTACTGTATTTTTTGATGACTTCCAAGAGTCTTATAGTTGAGTCTTTGGGGTTCTCTAAGTATAAGATCATATCATCAGCAAAAAGTGGGAGTTTGAACTCCTCTGCACCCATCTGGATGCCTTTTATTTTCTTGTCTTGCCTAATTGTATTGGCTATTGGCTAAAACTTCTAGGACTTTGTTGAATAGCAATGGTGACAGAGCACAATCTTGTCTGGTTCCAATTCTAAGAGGAAAAGCTTTTAGTTTTACTCCATTCAGTACAATATTAGCTGTGGGTTTGTCATAGATAGCCTCAATCAGTTTAAGAAATGTGTCCCCTATACCTATATTCCTCAGTGTTCTAATTAGAAAAGGATGCTGGATTTTATCAAATGCTTTTTCTGCATCTATTGAGAGGATCATATAATCCTTGGTTTTGCTTCTGTTGATACGGTGAATACCATTTATGGACTTTCAAATATTAAACCAAGCCTGCATCCCTGAGATGAAACCTACTTGATCATGATGTATGACTTTTTTGATGATAAGCTGTAATCTATGGGCCAAGATTTTGTTGAGAATTTTTGCATCAATATTCATTAGTGAAATTGGTCTGAAATTCTCCTTATTAGTTGGGTCTTTACCTGGCTTTGGTATCAGGGTGATATTTGCTTCATAGAACGTATTGGGGGAAGATTCCTTCTTCCTTAATTTTTTGGAATAATTTCTGTAGTATAGGAATAAGCTCTTCTTAAGTTTGATAAAATTCTGGTGTGAAGCCATCCAGACCAGGGCATTTTTTTGTTGGGAGATTTTTTATTCTTTCTTTGATCTCAGTGCTTGAAATTGGTCTGTTAAAGAGATCTATTTCATCGGGGCTAAGTCTAGGGAGAGGGTGTGATTCCAAATATTGATCCATTTCCTTCACATTGTCAAATTTCTGGGCATAAAGTTTCTGGTAGTATTCAGAGATAATCTCTTGTATTTCTGTGACATCAGTTTTTATTTTCCCTTTGTTATTTCTGATTGAAGTTACTAGAGATTTTACCTTTTTATTTCTAGTTATCTGGCCAAAGGCTTATCTATTTTATTTATTTTTTCAAAAAACTCCTTGTTTCATTAATTTTCTGAATGATTCTTTTGTTTTCAATTTCATTGATCTTTGATTTAATTTTGGATTTTTTTTTTCTTCTTCTGGGTTTAGGCTTAGATTGTTCTTCTTTTGCCAATTCCATCAGATGGCTTGTGGGTTTATTGATACACTCTTTCTGTTTTGTGAATGTAGACTTCTTTTTTTTTTTTTTTTTTTTGAGACAGAGCCTCAAGCTGTCACCCTGGATAGAGTGCTATGGCATCACAGCTCACAGCAACCTCCAATTCCTAGGCTCAAGTGAGTCTCCTGCCTCTGCCTCCCAAGTAGCTAGGACCACAGGCGC
>CAUYON010183593.1:0-23929 GCA_963573935.1 Arctocebus calabarensis | reverse complement strand
AGAAGTGTTTTCAAATTTTAGATTTTTTTTTTTTTTTGGAATATATAGGGTCCATAAAGTTCATGTGTGATTTAAAATAGTTGAATACATTATATATATATATGTACACACACACACACTGCTGTTAACTCACAATTACGCTTCTCTATCTCCAGGTTCTTCTTTGAACACTAGACTCCTAAGCCTACTGTTCAAATATAACATTTCTACTTGAAAATGTAATAGGCATTTTAACCATCACAAGTTTGAAGCTGAATTTTTCACATATTTTTTTTGACTCCCAATCTATTTCTCTTCTAATCCTACAGATTTCAGAAAAGATCCCTTCAAGTAAAAAAAATACAGTAAGTATAAAGTCCATAATACTGGAGCATTTATAAAATCATTGAAGAAAAGTAAAGAAGGCCAGGTATCCGGAGCAGAGTCAGCAAACTGGAGAACAGTAGAAAAGGACGTCCGAGCTAATGGGAAACAGACGGCTGTGGATTTGGGTTGTCATTCCTGCAACTTTGGTTTTGCTCCAGGCTAAGATATGTAGGCACTGGAGTGGCAGAGGAGTGCAAGTCCTAATTTATAGTTTATATCAATTCCTGGATGTTTTATGAAGTATAGACTATAGGTATCAAATACAGAAGTGAAGCAACCAATTAATTTTTATAATAGCCCAGATGACAGATGATAATATTTGTACAGGGTGAAATGATGGAAGATGAAAAAATAATATGAATATAGATTTGAAGCTTGTGATGATAGGATTTGGTAGTTGTCTAAATAATACCTTCATATTTTTTTTTCACTAACATCTTCCTAGGTAAAAGGCTCTTAAACTAAGTAAGCTTAATGTGAAAGAAATAACTTTCCATTAAAGTATTTCTAAAATTTTAAAAACACGTCCTGCATTAATTATATGCCTACTTCTTAATTCAGAGGGAGGATATAATCCATTAAAAAATCTTTGGTGATATAAACACAATGGTAGTACTAGAAAAATTGCTCACTATGTACAGATGCACCTGCCTTACATGGTTTGACCTAATGATTTTTCAACTTCTAATGGTGCAAAAGTTATAGCATTCAGTCAGCTGTTTGATTTATGATGGCATCAGGTCCAAATAAATTCATTGTGAGTTGAACATACAAGGTCTGACAAGTCAGGAAACTTGCCAGCATGTACTTAGACCAGTAGCAGTACAAATAATTTGGTAAGTTTTCATAAATTTGGTATATCAGAGTATTATAGTTGTGTTCATGTCAAAATGTGGCAATATCCTGCAAAGTGGCATTCATTCCTGTTGTTTTTTTTTGTGCCATTGCAAGATTGTTGGAGCTTGGATTAGAGCAATAAGAAGAAGTGAAATTTCTCCTTAAACTGGGCAAGAGTGGAAGTGAAATCAGGTACTTGTTACTCCAAGTTTATGGGGATAATGCCCTGAAGAAATCAGAAGTGTACAAATAGATTAAAAATTTTCCTGAGAGATAGAGAAAGTATAGTTGATGAAGAGATATGAGGGAGGCCAGTAACAAGTGGAACTGAAGAAGACATTGCAAAAGTTTGTTGAATTGTGTGTCAAAATCATTGGATGACTATTAGACATAAATATCAATGGAGAAACAGTTAAGAAAATCTTAACTAAAAATCTTGGCCAACAACTCTTGCATGCTGCAATATACCAGCTCACAGAGCACTGTCTGTGAGTGAGTTTTATAGCCAGTAAACAAAGAACAATATTGAAACATCTTCCCCATTCACCTGATCTGGCCACACATAACATTTTTCTTTATTTGAAGATAAAAGAAATATTGAAAGGAAGACATTTTGATGGCATTTAGGATGTGAAGGGTAATTCAACTTTGATGGACATTTCAGAAAAAGAGTTTCAACAATGCTTTGAAGCATGGACTAAGCCCTGGTGTTGGAGCACAGCTTCCCACAGGGCGTACTTCAAAGGTGACTGTAGGGGTAGTCAACCATGAGGCATGCAGCACTCTTTCTAGATGAGTTCGTGAACTTAATCATCAGATCTGTGTATCTTGTATCTTGCAATATGTCCAATTTATGATAGAGTTATATGCTGTCGAATGTAAGTAAAGGAGTAACTGCATAAAAAATACATTCCTGAACCCAGAAGCAAAGTTCAAAAGGAGTAGAGATGATAAGACATGAGGACACAGAAGAAGGCAGAAGTTGTGTCCTGTGTAGATTTGCAAGAAATCCGTCTTCACCATGCGAATTTTTCAGAGTATAACTTTACAGAGATGATTTATGATCAAAGAAAAAACATTGAAATGAGAAAGCCCTAAAGCAAGGAAATATGCCCTGAGTTCATTCCTCACCAATTCAGGAGTTGAGGCTGGGTTGAATTAAGGTTGTTGCAATAAAGGGAAGCGGATATATTTGAGACAAACTGGAGATGTATAAACCACAAGACCTAGTGATCAGTAAGGTTTCAGAAAGACTGGACACAAAGGTTGAACAAATAGTCTGAAATTTTGACTTGAATTTTTGAGTGATAAACAATGAATTGCTAAACTAAAGAATGCAGGAAAATAAGTGAGACTTTGGATCTGAGGGGGAAATGGGGTAGACTTATTTATGAGATATCTGTAATTTATCTAAGTACAAATAGCTCCTAGACAGATATATCTAGAGAAGAGAATAAACTAAATGGTTTTTTTTAAAACAGTGATCAAAGTAGATAAGTAATCCTTATTAAGGAACATATAGAGATAAAATAATAGTGGTGGTTCAGAGCTGGCTAAGAAAAATTTTAAGCTATGAATGAAGAAGATACAATAAATAGATGAACGTACTGCTA
Source organism: Arctocebus calabarensis (assembly GCA_963573935.1). NCBI lineage: Eukaryota > Metazoa > Chordata > Mammalia > Primates > Lorisidae > Arctocebus > Arctocebus calabarensis. The sequence continues at coordinate 21,113 of CAUYON010183593.1, read as the reverse complement.
AGGAATATAGGAATTGAGACAAATTCATTGAGCAAATCTTTCTTCCTTTATTTTTCATTCCTATAAATTCATTGTTTAAATGAAATCCTGTGGAATTGTCCTGTACATGTGAAAACTCTTTTAAGTATTTGGTTGAAAGAATGTAGATAATCTTGTTTGAACATTTAAAGTATATTTAAAACCATATTTCAAACCATAATTTGAAAACCAACAATTTAGTCCAAATTAGATTCATAAGAAAAAACTAAGGGCAGCATCTTACTTACAAATTTTAAATCTTTAGTAGATGACTTACTAAAGATATTCAACTCTTTGAAGCTGTGTTTCTTTTTAGAATGCTAAATTATATTTTGTTGTTTTCAATATGAAGATGACAAAGGATGCTACATATAGACCGGGGCATAGTAAATTTAGGTCCACAACTAGGAAAACCAAGAACTAGATAGACAGAAAAATGGATGCCTCTATATCTTACAAATACAACTCGATCAATCATCATAAATAAACCGAGACCAAAACAAAACAAAAGCATTCTGTAAAACTGATAAAATTTAAACCGTTCACTTTTACCACTGGTGCACTTGGAGCCCAGAGTGTTTAGAACATTGATTTGGAAGCATGTTCAGGAATTTGTAAAACTTATTTTTTTCAGAGAAAATAAGTAAACAACTTACTGAAGTGCTCTCTAGGCAAGCAATAATTTAGAAATCTGAAATAATATCTGTCTACTTGACAGTAGAAAGTCAAGATGTCTACTTGGGCCATCCAATGGCGTCAAGAGAGTCTTCAGCAAATCAACCCCTGAAGGAATGTGGGCTGCAAAGTTCACAGCCTGATGGAACACAGTGAGAGTCCACTTTTGTTCTGCAAAATTGGCTGCCAAGGTGCTTGACACAAACAAAAGGTTTATTTTATCAGTGACATTATCTTAAATCACCAGTGTGCTCTCACAAGAGCTGAAAGCCCTTGCAAGACTTCCTGGGGAATGCAAAGTTTAGCCATTTGAGAGACTGACACTCATCCAGCAGCAAGGGCTAGAGGGTGGATTGATGAATCAGACCAGTGCCTTCAGCAAATTCCAGTTAACTACTCAGCTATAATTAGCATTTTGGAACTGTCACCCATGTTTGCCTCTGACAGGGAGAAGTTTCAATGTTTCTTTCTTTTCCTTGGAAAACAATCACTGTCCTTTTTTTGGTACATCACGGTGGTAAATGTGTGTGCAAAAATCCTGTCACTCAAACAATCTCTGGATCTGACTGTCAGAGGAACTCGAGGTATTTTCAGGATGTTAATGAATTGACATTCATGTCTGAATCTTGCCCCTGAAGTCAGACGTCATAATTAATGAGCACTGAGTACATAGTTTGCTTCCACGGAGCATACAAGGCACTCCAGTAGCAGCACCGCCCGTCCTGCCGAAGCCAATGAGTATCAAGAGCCTATGAGATTTCCCAGGCGATTCCAGTTCAACTGAGAAGTCAGTCCAGTTTTACCTGACAATTGTTTTAGCATCATGTAGACATTACCTTAATATGAAATTGAGATATATTGCTGAGGAATGTCACACACATATTTTAATTTTTTAAATTCATTTTCTATCATTTATGCTTCTATTAAATATATCCATATATACACTCTTTTACATATATAATTCCCTAAGAGTTAATTTTATCATTTCCAGGCCTGAATTCAAAAAATGTAAGAATAAAGGAATTTGCTGCTTTTATTAAGAATCTGTTTCAGGGCAGCACCTGTGGCTCAAAGGAGTAGGGCACTGGCCCCATATAGCGGAGGTGGCAGGTTCAAATCCAGCCCTGGCCAAAAAAAAAAAAAAAAAAAAAAAACTGCAAAAAGAATCTGTTTCATATTAATATAATTTGGGGGAGGATTCTGGGAAGATGGTAGAACAAGAAGTAAGAGGCATCTACCTCCTTAGTAGGACAACAATTGCACTGGAAGAATTATTCTGATGTAACTATTTGGGAACTCTGGAATCTGGAGAAGCTTGTAACTTCCAAAAGAAGAATTCGGACAGTACATTAGTATATTTCGGTTAGTTTCTTTCAATTTCAGCTTAGTATAGTACTAGCAACCTTTTCCCAGTCTCTTGATGCCATGAGAAGCAGCCTGCTCTTGATAGTACAGCAACCGGCGCACAGCTTGTGTAAGCCAAGACGGGCTACAAGGACCCTGTCCTCTAAATACTAGGAATCTGTGCTCTGCTGATTGTATAACCAGAATCTCTCTGCTAGGTCCTTGGTCTTAGAGGTTGGAAGAATGAATTCTCAGACCACCATGAGTAAGCAAAAGGATAGATTTTATTGACAGATAAGAGGGAGAAGGAAGCTAAAGCCTTTGGTGCAGAGAAGGGGGGTTCCTGAGTGGGTAGCCCTTTTAGGTCTTCCATTTAGGGGTTTATATGCAGCTTTTCTCACCTTGTGGGCAGCGGGGTTTGAGGGGATAAAATTTATGTCTAAAATATTTCATAACCATTCAGCCCTAGGGACCTGTAGGCAGAAGTAAATTTTTATACTGTCCTTGTGCAGTCCCTCCTAAGGCATTTCTGCTCTTCCCAGGGGTGCAGCTCACATGAGGCACCCATCAAATTGGCTTTTGGCCCAGCAAATGTGTTCTGTGTTTAGGCTGGTCTGTGAGCCTGCTTGGGCTTAGAAAATGGGCTCCGTGTCCAGCCCTGGGTATAGAGGTCCTGCATCGGTTGTATTGATCTGTACTGTGATGTGTGTTCACTGAGACACAGATAAAAAGGTGGGTAGACATCATCGTTTCACCTTCTCACAATGTTGCAAGCACGTCCCCATCTAGCTGAAGTGACTTCCAGGAAATTGAAAAATCTGGCACCCTTCACTACCCCCTTTACTTTTCTCTCTCTTTCTTTTAGGTTACCAGACATTAAAGACTTGGACATTCAGAAGCAGCTGCACATGGAGAAGATTAGAAAGGGACTTACAAGCCCAGACAAAGACATAAATTCAAAAAAGACCCGAGAAGACCATGAGTTTGCGCCATAGACTGATCATTGACATAAGAGAACTGAAGCAACAATATGAAAATGCAGCAATAAAAACAATAATTAAGAATGGCAAACTGTGGGGAATGGAAGCAATCTGATATCCAGAGTCACTACATTGTTAGATTCAAATGTCCGTCTCTAACAAAAAATAAGAAGGCATCCAAAGAAACAGAAAAGTACAGCTCATTTGAAGGAAAAAAAATCCTCAGAAATTATCCCTGAAAAGACCTACTAGAAAAAGACTTAAAATAACTTTCTTAAAGATGCTCAAAGAGCTAAAAAAGATGGAGGAACAAACCAAAAATCTTTCATTTAAAATGCTTTTGTCAGCCTCAGCATTCTTGGTTTGATTTGAGATTTGCTATCTTTTATTAACATTCCTATTTTGTTCGTATATCAGTTTTTAATTTCTTTCAGTAGTGCTTTGCCCTTTTCAGTGTACGAGTCTTTTCCTTTTTGGTTAAGTGAATTTTTAAGTATTTTATTATTCTGATGCTATCATAAATGGCCTGGAAGATTTAATAATGTGAAAATTTTAATACCACATAACGTGATCCAGAGATTCAGTACAATTCCTGTCAAAATTCTAATGACTTAGTTATGCAGATATAAAAAAAAGAGCTATCCTAAAAGTCATATGGAATCTCAAAGAATCTGAAATAGCTAAAAAAAATCATAAAAAAGAAGAAAAGATATGGAAGACTCAAATTTCCTGATTTTAAAACTGACTACCAAGCTGTAGTAGGCAAAATAGTTTAGTTTTGGCATAAAAATACATAGAGACCCAGGGATGTCAACTTTTTTTTTGGCTGCCACATATTGGAAAAGGAAGAGACATCTTGTACCACACATTAAATATACAAACACTAACAAAAGCTGATTAGCACAGTTAAGATCTGTGCATTCTTTTTTTGATATCCCATAAGCAAGATAAGTCCTTACGAAATCAGCATTAACTTTATATACCCCTGAATAGACTAAAGGAATAGAACTGAATGCCCAGAAATATTCCTACATACAGATAGACAAAAAAATTTTGAGAAGGATCCCAAGGTGGGGAAAGGGTAGTCCCAATGGTGAAAGGGCAGTCTTTTCAACAAATGATACTAAAAAAATTGTATGCCCATATACAAAAAACGAAATTCTAACATATCTAATAGCATGTTAAAAAATAACTCAGGATGGATCAAAGATCTAAAATGGCAAAACTCTTAGAAGAAAATACAGGGTGAATCTTCAGAATATCAAATTAGGCAATAATTTCTCGGATATGAAACAATGGCACAGACAACAAAAGAAAAAAAATAGAATAGACTTCATGAAAATTTTTAAAACTTAACAATCAAAATACCATATCAACAGATTAAAAATGCAACTCAAAGAAGATAATATATTTAAAGATTATCTACCTGATAAGAGAATAATATTCAGAATGTTAGAGAATTTTTAAAACAATAACAACAAAACCACTACTTCAAAAATGGGCAAAGACCTTAAGTAGACATTTCTCCAAAGAGGATCTACAAATGGCTGATAAATACTCACAACCCTACACCCAGACTTGCATAACTTGTTAGTTCTGTTTCCTGGAGAACATCAATTAGAACATCTGAGTACAGGTACTATTTTATATATGGTTGTGTTTACGAACTTTTTAAAGAGTGCAAACATGGGTCACATGGCTGTAGACTTATGCTAACAATAAAATTGTATTTACCATCAGTGCCTCTACAGACGGGATTGAATGAGTGGAGGAAAAAAAGAAATTGAAATAATTATAACAGAAGTTTATAAGGAACACAGGTGAGAAACAAGGGCCCAAAATGTACAGTGGAAGGAGAAGAACAGAGTAGGAAAAACGGGAAAGAAAGTGATAATTTGAATTTGTTTTAGTCATTGAGGACCAGTTTAGAACTGTATCAAATTCTGTAGATGTTTCCAGACTGCAGTCCCATTTGAAACTTGAACAGCGTCCTGAGACTTATAAAAGAAACTAATTGTTCCCTACACCAATTTTTAATAAGATATAATAATATGATTCTCAAAAAGTTTGTCACAGAATACTCCCATCTGGAAAGAAAAAAACATTAGGGACACCAATAAAATTATATCTCATTTTCATGTAATTTTTAATGACTGTATATGTTGAAAAATGACTACTTGTATTCAGATTGGAGTTTGAATAAATGACTATATAAAATAGAAACTATTTTTCTCCTTGTATTGATAAAGACAGGTATATCAGCACTAATAAAAAATCAATTCTCCTGGAACAAAAGCTTGAAAAAGAAGCACTAATAGTTGTATATATCATCAGGACTGGATGGTCAATTTTTCCTTGATATTGATTCTTGAGAACAGCAACTCTGATATTATCCATATCTGTGATTTATTAAGTTACTTGAACTTGTTATTTTCATTTGGAATGTATAAATAAGTAAGACAATTCACTGGTTATTTTGTTTCCATTACTCAATTAGTTTTAAATTAGGTGTGTGATTTATTTATTTAATTTACTAGTGTTGCGATTAATGACCAAGGTGTATTCATAACTTATAGCAATATTCATGGTTTTACCATTATGGACAGTGATCAATAATATGTTTCTGTAGAACTTCTAAAGAATATTTAAAAAAAATGTTTAAATTTGGCCTAATATATCTTTTAAAAAAATAAAGCCAAAAAAAAAAAAAAAAAGAAAAGAAAAGAAAAGAAACAGGAGAAAGGAATGAAAGGAACAAAGCACCTGAATACTCTGGCAATATGAGATGAATATACAAGTAATTATGGTGAATAAGAGAAGAATTTTTATCTTGGCTATTCTTTTCCTGAAGTGTGATTCACACACAGATCCAAAAGGAATACAAATGTCCAATTTGAAAGCTATTAAGACATGAAATATTTCATGAGTATTTGTGTTATTTTTAAATACAGTCCTTTAAAAGATCTGATTGCTTTGTGCCTCACCAATTTGTCTCTTCTGAATTCATATTGTCTCTTAATATGTCTATAAACAGAAAATCCCAAATTTGCCTATACCTTGTAAAACATTAGATTATTGGCCTGAAGAAAAATTGGGTAAAGAATCTGAAATAAAATTGTTGTAAATATCCACTTCTTCTCCATTACTTTTTCAGATATTTTACCTGGCAAAATATCACCTAGTATATGACCTTATACATAGAGTTTCTCAAAAAATGTCTGCTCAATTGAATTAAATTGGATTGAATAGAAGAAAACCACTTCTATTTGTTATCTTTCAGTTGAGTTCTATTCTACTGGGGAGAATAGACATTCTTTTTGATCACAAATTGCTCATTTATCAATTCTTTTTCTTCTTTTATGTTTAACATTACAAAACAATTAGATAAAGACAGATTGTTAGCTGGATTTCATCCATCCATTCATTTATTCATTCTCTTATTAATTGCATTTTCAGTAAAACACAATGATTCTTTCAAGGCTTTTGTTTCTTAAACTACCCCAGGTGTTAACTGTCATGCATTTTTAAAAGTCTTTATTCTAATTATTGTACTATTTTTATTTCTGTAATAATTAATTGCACAGTTTGGGTAAACTATTCATGTTAAGACTGAATTATCAAAATGAATATGGGAAATTTTGTAGCATGGTCTTGGTTCCTATAAAAGGGACCCCAAATCACCTTTTCATTAATTATTTTTAATGACGTATACAATGCATACAAAAAGTACACAAAAGTGCACTACTCTATGACTTACCATTAAATAAATCATATTTACATGAGCTATTATTTGATTTGTTTTGGTGTAATATATTTTTTCCTAACCATTTACTTTTGATCATTTTTCGTTTTTTGGAGATAGTCTCACTATGTCGCCCTCAGTGCCATGACTGGGGTTACAGGAGCCCACCGCAACACCAGGCTATTTTTTATTGCAGTTGTCATTATTGTTTACCTGGCCTGGGCTGGGTTCGAATCCTCCAGCATTGGTGTATGTGGCTGGCGCCATAACCATTGTGCGACAGGCGTCAAGACTCAATCTTTTTCTTTGTATTTAAGGATGTCTCTGGTGCCAACTTTTCTACTTTTATCATTTTAACATGTATTTATTTTGTATGCATTTTATGATGATGTTTACCTTATCTATAGAATTCTATGCTGAAAATCTTTTCCTTTAGGAAACTATGTTTCCATTATTTTAGTGTTTATTGTTTCTGTGGAGGATTTAGTTGTGGATTTAATTTTTCTTTTTTTTTTAATATGTATTTTTTCATCTGAATTTTTACAGATGTTTTTCTTTGTATGTGTGTACGTGTGTGTTTTTTATGTTATATGTCTAGCGGTGTTTTTATGTTGTTCTTGTTGTTTTCTTACATATTATTTCATTCTAAGTGGTACTAAGTGTTTCCTTAATATGTGGTTGGATATGTTTGTCAATTTTGGAATGCTAATCATTTCCTCATATACTACTTTTACCCTGTGTCTGCTTTTCTTTCATTCTAAGATATTAATTACAAGTGTGCCAGAACTTCTCATCATGTTCTCTAGGTCACTTACTTTTTGTTTATTTATTTGTTTGCTTGGTCTACTGCTTTTTTTTTTCTTCTCTCTCCATCCTAAACTGTAGATTTTTCTTGTGATCTGTGTTCCAATTCAGAAATTTTCTCTTCAGATGTGAATCACTTGTTTTGAAATCTAACCATCAAATATATTGTTCAATAATTTCTACTTTTTTTCTGTTGAAATCCTTAAACATGTAATTTATTACCTTGAAGATGTTAAGCATATCTAGTTAAAAGCAAATTTCTGAAAACTTCAATTTTTGGCATTCGTATCTGTTTCAATTTTCTTCAGTGTCTCGCATCTCAGGATTTTAATCACATAGTCTCACCTAATTGCACACTCAGTTCTTTCTTCGGGGTGGTAATTATATCTGAAGAAATACAAGAGCATAAATATGATGGTTGGGATAAGTTTATTATCTTCAGAAAGGATTTGCAATGTAATCTTCCAATGAGGTGAAAGGCTCTGGAAATCCAGTTCCATTTTGACCACTGAGACCATTTGAAGATGGGATTCTTTCACTAGGGGGTAGATAGATATAAGTTTTATTCACTCATAACGTACAGTAATCCCTTTGATATTTTGTTTCTTACCATTGGAGCTTATCAATCCTGTTCCCCATGTTGACAGATGTTACAGTTTGAATTTTATGTTCCTAGTCTTATAAGAATACCAAAAACTCTGCTTATCTTCTTTCCCAGTTTCCTTCCATCTAGATTGGAAGCGGGACCAGGAGAGAAAAATTAAGTTGCCTCAAATGCGAAGTTCACATTTTGAGGGGTTCTTCTCAATCCTTGGTCCTATAATTCTTCACTGCTTAATTAATTCCCTAATGCCTCAGAGCTCTTGGGGCGGCACCTGTGGTTCAAAAGAGTAGGGTGCCAGACCCATATACTGGAAGTGCCAGGTTCAAACCAGGCCCCAACCAAAAACTGCAAAAAATAAAATAAAATAAAATAAAATAAAATAAAATAAAAACTAATACCTCAGAGCTCATAAACACCCACTCATACACACACTCTCTCATTTTCATTATAGTTGTAGCTGGAAGGTTGGTTTGATTTCCCCTTCTGCAATTACTGAAACAGATGATCCCATATTTACTTAAAATACAACAAATGTTTATTTATAGGACATGATTCACACCATTTTCAAGGAGTATATTATATTAATGAACGACTGCACAAACTTAAACTATTAAGCAGAAAATCTAGATAATTAAATAGATTCACAGGTGATAATTATAACACCAATATATGATATTTCTTGTACACTTATTTGTACCCAGCACTATTATACATTCCTTGTAAAATAATGTTTTAGTATTATTTGACTGATAATCAATACCCACTTGACTGATGGGGATTGTGGCTAAGGGAAGTTGAGCTAATATTTGGTTCCAAAGGTGCAACACATTGGGTATACACACATAGGAGGAGTATACGCACATTGGAGTATACACACATTGGAGTATATGCACATTGGACTATACTCATAGTTTTTGAAAACCATTGACACAGACACAGGCACGTACGATGTGCGCATATACACACAGGACACATGTGTCATTGTAACTAAACTACAACACAGTGGTAGACTGGCTTGCAATTTTACAAGTCTCACTCGAGAAGACCAAAACCAGCTTCTTTAAATTACTCATCACTGAAGATTGTTAGCTAAAGTAACACGAAAAAGTACAGCAAAGAAAAATTTAACTAATATTTACCAACTCTTAAGTCTCTCCCCTGAAGTGACACCTTCCTGAGCTTTATTTACATGGAATATTTCTTTTACTATCCTCTCTTAGCCCCATAGTTATACGAATCTGATATTAAGATATGGGTCTATTTTTGGAAAACTTTATGTTTCTTTGTTCCCCGGAGCATATCAGAGGCGAGCTTGCATTTTTAAAAGGAATTGTACTAAATATATAAGGAGAACAAAGGTAAATGAATCATGTACAAGAGGCATTAAAAACCACACAGGCTTAGGAAAAGCAGGTTTCTGTTCCTGTGACATTCAAGTAGCTTACTAGGCCAAAAATGCTTGTTCTATTCCCCAGGAATGTTACACTACAGCCTCAGATGGCTGGAGACACTTTGCAGGCGATTTACCTGGCTTCAGGCCCTTCTGCCTCCTTGGTTTTCTCCATAGGAGAGAGCCATCTTTTCTGCAGGGAGCTGGTCAATTGCCCAACTTGTCTCTCCATAATAACTACAAAAAGAAAACATTGGAAACCTGCTGCTGACCTAGGGTGCTCCTCCTCAGTCCGAGTTCCATTGTGATTGGCAGGCCTACAGCCTTCATAAAGGGAGCCACACGTATTCAGTTCTAAGAGGATTATTCCCTGCCATTTCATGAGCGGGAGGTGGGTGGTGAGCTATCTATACGAGGCAGTTGATTCCGACTCTATATCGCAGCTTCCCAGCTACAGGAGAGAGACATTTTCCAATTCACTAGAAATCAGGTCCTGGGGAACTGATAAAACCAAATTAATTTTGCAAGAGGCTAATTTATAAGCCTTAATGGCAATTGTATAGTTTTAGCTGAGAAAAATAACTGTGCCATCAAAATGACCAGACTGTAGCACTGTTCTCATCAGATTCAAAAATCATCGCAAAAGGTGACAAGTTTTTCATTTAGTTCTTGCATTTTCAGTGTGTGTAATTCAAAGCTTATGACTCTTCCTACAATGACAAAATCAATGTACTTTTAATATTCTAAGACAATCACTAGATAGAAGTAGAGATCACAATGCATGACCAGGTTGACACTATTCCTATTTCCTTTCTAGGCAATAAGAACATTAAGAGGTCTCTAATTGTATTTTAGGATGAACATATATATGTATTTTTTTTCCATTAGCAATATTATAGAAGGAAAGTCCACTGACTCCACTATTACAAATCTATTCCAAGCTGCTGGCTAATATTAAAGAACTGGAATATTTGTCAATTATCCAACTAATTATCTCAGTGTATGACAGCCAAACCAAATAATCCCATTTCCCAGTGCACATTCTCAACTGAATTGTCTGGATAACTACCATGCATGATTCAATAAAATTTTCAATGATGTAAACATTTCTGCATTTGTTTCATTAATTCATTAATGAATATACTTCCAAATTATTCATTTCAGGCTTCTAGAATAATGATCACCATAAAAAATCATCAGAGCTAGCATTTATTGACTGCTTAAAATGAGGCAGGCAGGGTGATAAGTACTTTCTAGGCATTTTCATTTAATTTTACAACAAGCCCATGAAGGTGCTGGCATGTGTACCTGGCACAAAATGAAGTCTGCCGTTCCCAAATATCTCTTTAACTTTATCTGGGTAAACAGCTTTGCACATATATTACTCAAATAAAATTTCCTATGTGTAATAGGGGGGCTCTTTTTGATTCAATGTTTTCCTTTCTTTCAAAAGCAAATGAATTTCTTTTTAGTCATCTTTTGGGCATTTTTCTGATTCTCATATCCTTTCCTTTCCTCTGATTGCTATCTTGAGTACAATGCCTGTTCCTATGTTGAAGGATGCTAAGAATTCATGAATTTATATGTGATATTCAGAACGTTGTGTAAAATCTCATTCCTTTATATTTCATGGAAATTATGATTTCTGTTAACATTTAAGAAAGGAAACAACAATTCGCATTATCTTAATGTCTAGTTGTGATGGTTTCTGCACTCCTGGGTAAATAAAGGTTTGGAAACAGAATGTATGGCTTTCAAATGGTTATATTTTTAAGGAGTGTTAACTGCTGGCTCAAAATAAGTCACCAAGGAATACATTTCCCCTATATGTTAGAAGACACCTACGCACAGAGAATCCCAATTTATTAAAATTAATGAGTAACAGATGGCTCTTAGATGTCCAAACAAGTTTTTTATAGGATACTTTTAAAAATGATGCAGAAGGGCCATGCCTACTTAAGCCTCTTGGAAAGTGGTTATCTTTAAAGTTCTGAGTTTAAAGGAAAGTTATGAAATATTAAAAAAACAGTTATAAGTGATTCAATTTTTAATATTAATGATTATTGACTTTCACAACCTTGGAAAAATTATTGTCCAAACCGGAATGAGTGTTTCCAACTAGGTCCAGTTACTCATCACACAAACATCCAATGATCGAGGCCATGAATATTGCCAAGGAAGAAAGGAATTTTACTATGAAAGCTGTTTGTCAGGAGAATGTAGAGGCTGCCTTAAATCCCCCTCAGTGCCTTACAGAGATCATTGGCTTTGAAAGGAGGGGCATGTGTCTTCAGGCGGGTCATGGTACAACCAACTAGAGACCATCATGCACTGGGGGCAGGTTCTGAGGGTCGCTGAATGTTGGTAACAGGAAGTCTACCCCGGGGACTGCAGCGTCTCAGCTCCTTTATCTTTCAGAAATCCACCTTTTCTGGGAAATAGCTCAAAAGTTTAGGTAGTTAAGGGGAAGGATTATAAAAAAGCACACGGAGGTCATTGAAATTTGTTCATCATGCTGGTTACAGTATTTAATCTTTCTAATTACTTAAGATAATAGTACATATATCCTCTCCTTACTGTTAATTAATTTGTTTCAAGGTTATAAGTTTGTTGACATTATGTTCATGAAAGATATTTTCTTTTTCCTTAGATTTTGCATTGATAGCAATTATATGCTAGCTACACTCTTTATACGCCCTCAGTGTTCACAGAGACTATTCAAGTTACCAAACTATATCCCAAATTTTGCATTATATTCTCATGTTAAACTGTGACTGGACAGTATATTTAAAGATTTTGGTTTGAGTTGAGTAGGGATGGAAGAGACTATGGCATTTTTCATTCTCAGGAAATGCATTCAAGTGTCATTGAGATTCTCATTTATTATGAAATACATGAGTGAAAACTTTGGAGATGAAAAAGGTGGAGGTATTAAGAGGGAAATATGATTCTTGCATAGTAATGTGAAATGCTTTAATTAATATCAATGTTAGAATAAATGGGTTTTATTAAGAAAAAATGATACTCAGGAATGGATTATATATATTTTGTTTTCCATGTTCTGTAAGTACAATTATTATGACTTCTCGAGAAAGATTTAAGTAGTTGACTCCAGGAGGGAATTTTTATAAATTGATGTTGTCTCAGCAGCCATTCTGAATACAAGTTTAACTTTCTCATATCAGATCAGTCAGTGGAGACGTATTTTCCAGTTCTGGCCCACACCCAGATGGCTCCAGCAGGTGCCCAGAGATAACAACTTAGACGCATTTCTCCCACCTAGCACACTGGCCTCCTTGCTTTCTCCCATTTCCTTTAAAAAGAACACTCAGGTACTTGCTCACCACTCCCTAATCCTTTATTTACACTGCTAGTAACACTCGCTTTTCTCTATGTCTGCTTGGCTTCATTCCTGTCTCCTGGGGTGCAAGGACCAAGGACTTCCCTCCAGAATTATTGATCCTTCCTTGTCCAGAATCTTTTAAGTTAAAATCTTTAAATTTATTTCTTATGGTGGTGAGGATGAATTTGCACCTTTCATCTGAATAACTAGGGGTTATCCCAGGCAAGGCCTTCCCTAGGACACCAGAGAAACACAAGGTCTGGCTCCCAACACACCATGGTCACCAGATAAGCTAGACACAAATCAAACAAAACCTACTACGTGTCTGTCTGCCCACTTAAAAAATTCCCCATGTGAAGGGTCTTCTGGTTGTTAGTTGATGAACTAGTCCATCCTCCAGGTAAAAGAAGTGTCCCATTAAGGTCTGCACCAGTAGCTCAGTGGTTAGGGGGCTGGCCACATACACCAGGGCTGGCAGTTTAGAACCCAACCTGGGCCTGCTAAACAACAATGACAACTACAAGAACAACAACAAAATAGCTGGGTGTTGTGGTGGGTGCCTGTAGTCCCAGCTACTTGGGCAGCTAAGGCAAGAGAATCACTTAAGCCCAAGAATTTGAGGTTACTGTGAGCTGTGATGCCACAGGACTCTAAGGAGGGAACATAATGAGACTCTGTCTCCAAAAAAAAACCCAAAAACCGAAGTATCCCAAGAGTGGGACACTTTATTTTTCTTTCATTTTTTTTTTTTTTTATTAAATCATAGCTGTGTACCTTAATGCAATCATGGGGTACAATGTGCTGGTTTTATATACAATTGAAAATATTTTCTTTTTTTTTTTATTAAATCATAGCTGCATACATTAGTGCAATGAAAGAGTACAATGTTCTGGTTTCATATACAATCTGAAATGTTTTCATCAAACTATTTAACATAGCCTTCATGGCATTGTCTTTTTTTCTTTTCTTTTTTTTTTCTTTTCCTCAGTGGTAAGACAGAATTTATTTGCAGAAAAGAATACAGAAAACACTAAAGCTCCTGGTAGAGAGAGAGAACTCAAGTGAGAACAGAAAAGCTCTCTGCGTTTCTCTCCCGGTCTTTCCCCATCACCCTCTTTAGGCTTTTAGTCTCGGGGTATATATAGGTGTACGGGTTCCTTGGCCAGGAAACGAATGAACACAGTCCCTTCCACCGGGGGCAATGTGAATGAATTTATCAACGAACGAACACAGTCCTTTCTGCGGAAGCAAAGTGAATGACTGTATCAATGAATGGGCACAGTCCATTCATGGAATTGAGGCCTAGGAAATTCACATGAAATTGACCTAGGCATAGGAAATGGGAGTTCCACATTTAGTCCTAAGTATAAAATGAAGGAGACACCAAGGCACAGGTGTCTGCTCAGCAGTTGTCCGGCCTTTTTCGCTATTGGAGCCTCTGGTGGGGGTTGGAGGTCCCCCTCCTTGCCTGTCATCCAGCCGGCTGGTTCCTCAGCTGGCTGCTGCAGCACTGACACCGCCAAGGAGGAGGCGGCAGGTCCACCAGCCCCGCTGAGCTGGCTAGGGCACCAAATGTCCTGCATCAGTTCCCCCTCTCCTTTCCGAGTAGAAACTCCAACTGCTGTTAGGGAGAAAAGGGTGAAGACTCGGTCTAACTGCTTCCTGTTGAATCGGGCAATGATAGAAGGGGGCAGTTAGGGTTTCTCTGGAGGGAGAGTGATACAGGGGTTCATGGACTGGAACCATCTTTGTTGCGTGTGGCTTGATGACATTTCTGGAAAACATAAATCTGGTTAGTATAATCAGTAATGGCAAAGGTAGAACAGCATCAGATCAGAAGCACTTATTCAGTGATGCTAAAAGAAAACCATATTAGGCTTTTTCTTGCAGTTTCCTAAATGATAACTTCAAACTTTCTTTTGGCTCACAAGTGTAGGTGGTCTATAGTTGGCTGTCTTCATTGTCTACCTCCGTAGAAGATGGAGGGTTCCAGGACTTTACTAGTGAACGATGTATGCAGGAATCCACTCTATAACTTTAACAGCTGCAGAAGACAAGATAACAGGAAAGGGGACTTCCCAAGTTGCGGTTAGGGAAGGTGAATTAGAGGGAAGAGTTTGATCATGACTAGGTCTCCGGGAGGCAGAAGTTCCTGTTTTAGTTAGTATGCCCCTGCCCAAAAGGGGAGCAGGACTTTCAGGGATGATTAGGGAGGCATGAGAGAACAGCAAGTCATTCCATTTGCAGCTTAAAGGCTGGGAGAAAAATTTGGTAACCAGCTTTCCAGACACCCCCTGTATAGTTATGGATTTGGGAGATAAAAGACCAGGGTTAGAGAGAAGTACAGAAAAGGTTGCTCTAGTGTCCAAAAGAAATTTTATCTCTTTTCTGTTCCTTTCTCTCTCTTTCCTCCTTTCTCTCCAGGTCTTGTTTATAAAAGACCATAGGGGCTGTTTTATGAAGATTCTCCAGGTTGTGGTCTGGGCCTAGAGCCAATTTCTGGAGTTTTCTTTGAATGTCTGGAGCTCCTTGAGTGATAAATTTGTCTTTTAAAATAATCTGACTCGCTCAGGTGTCAATTGGGTGTGTTTTCTCATTGCCTCCCTTAGCCTTTTTTTTTAAATAATTTTATTGAATCATAATTATGTACATTGGTGCAATCATAGGGCACTATTCATATACATTCAGAAATATTTTGTCATAGCTGTGTACACTAGTGCAATCAAGGGGCACAATGTGCTGGTTTCATATACAATCAAACTGGTTAACATAGCCTTCATGGCATTTTCTTAGTTATTGTGTTAAGACATTTATATTCTACATTTAGTAAGTTTCATCTATACCCTTCTAAGATGCACTGTAGTCCCACTAATGTACACCATGGAATATTATGCAGCCTTAAAGAAAGATGGAGACTTTACCTCTTTCCTGTTTACATGGATGGAGCTCGAACATATTCTTCTTAACAAAGTATCTCAAGAATGGAAGAAAAAGTATCCAATGTACTCAGCCCTACTATGAAGCTAATTTATAGCTTTCATATGAAGGCTATAACCCAATTATAGCTGAAGATGAAATAGAAAGGGGAGAGGGAGGGTAGGGGAGGGAGGAGGACGAGTGGAGGGAGGGTGATTGGAGAGGGACACTTTATTTGTTTATTTATTGTGGGGGAGAGAGGGACACTTTAAACAGCCCACTCATCCCTCCTCCTTTCCCATGAGTAGGGGACTGCTAGCTAACCTCTCTGACATGAGTGGCAAATTCTCTGGGCTCTCCCAAAACACTCAAAAAATGTGACATTTTTTTTAGATGAAGATTTTTCAGGATCTATTCTAAATATATATGTATGAAAAGTGAAAAAATCTCATGAAATCCATCAGCAGTATAACCAACCAGTTTGTAGAATAATCCAGGTAGATAGATGTGTCATTAGCTTTAAACACATCAGTCTAAGTGAGAGCAAGACAGTGGTATCATGTCACAGAAAGTAAGAAGCTTCTAGAGATAAAGGCAGCAAGAAAATTACCATACAATTTACATATTAGGAAGTGAGGAGGAAAACATGCACATCATCTCCCGATAATGGAGAAAAAAACAGGCACCAAAATTTGGTATAAAACAACAATATTGAAAGAAGTAGAAGACTTTTTTATATTCTGAATATGAACCAAACTGTTAATATTGTGTGATTTCAAAACACTTGGCTATGGAACCATTATTTGTCACATACTAGGTACAAAATAAAGATTTGAAGAATAAATAACTAATTTGTGGTATAATAAAGGAAAATGCACTTGACCTACATTTTATGATCATTTTCTTTAAGTATCTTTACGTAGCACACACAGATCAGGAGTCCCTAAGCCTTTGGGCACCAGGGAGGGGTTTCCCGAATGACAATTTTTCTATGGATGGGAGGTGTGGGAGGCATAGACCAAATAGACTATTAAAATTTGTAAAAAATAATTTATGGGAGACCTATATATAAATATCAATATTAAGTTTTCTATACCTATGATAATTATTTTATCAAGGAGATGTATTAATTTAATTTATTAGGGTCTCTGTGCATTCAAACCTTTTTGCTAATGGTAATCTGTATTTGCAGCCACTGCCCAGTGCTGGCATGACTGCCTCAGCTCCACTTCAAATCATCAGGCGTTAGATTTTCATAATGAGCATGCAACCTAAATCCCTGGCATGTGAATTTACAGTAGAATTCATGCTCCTGTGAGAATCTAATGCCATCACCAGTGATCTGACAGGAGGCAGAACTCAACCAGTTATGCGAGCAATGTGGGGGGAATGATACAAATACAGATACAAATTCAAATGCAGCTTATTTGTATTACACTTTTCCCCTCTTTAATCCCCCCTCACCCCCTTACCTGGCCCCACCTACCTCCTGACACGCAGCCTGATTCCTAACACCACAGGCTGGTACTGGTTTGCCACCCAGGGGTTGGGAAGAGCAGAACACTGGAATCGTAAAATTATGTAAACATTGGTGACTCCTTGACAAAATGTACTAATGGTTCTATTTGGGGGGAGGAAATAAAGGGGGGAAAGTGAGTTTCACTTTGTTGCTCTTAGTCGAGTGCCATGGCATCACAGCTCATCTCCCAAATAGCTGGAGCTCCAGACGCCCACCCAACACATGCAGTGCTGTCCTGGTCTGGCTCAGGCTGGTCTCCAACTGCTGAGCTCAGGCAATCCATCCATCTCAGCTCCTAGAGTGCTAGGATTACAGGGGTGAGCTGTTGCACCTGACCTACAATGGCTCTATTTTCTATCTATGTTGAAAGTTTCTTTTTTAAAAAAATATATATATAATTTAAACACAGTCACACACACACACACAAGGTTTTGAGATACTGCCTAGCCATGAAGTCTTCCATAATGACTTTATTCAAAATAAATTCATTTCAATAATTATTAAACATCTTTAATATCCTTTTAATGCATTAGATAATTAGATAGGTACAATTTAAATATTCAGTTGACACAGGAAATGTATGCATTGCATTGACAGATAATACACTTCTCACATACCGGGGTCATATTCTTACCCCAAACCATCAATGGCTTTTTTGGCTTGGCACTAAAAAATGTCGCACTTGGGCGGTGCTTGTGGCCAAAAGGAGTGGTGTGCCAGCCCCATATAACATAGGTGGTAGGTTCAAATCCAGCCCTGGCCAAAAACTGCAAAAAAAAAAAAAAAAGCCACACACGTTACACTATTTCAACTTATTATCAGATATCTTTAGGTACTGCTTTTGTATTTTTTCCTGCCACACAAGCTCTAGTCCTTACACATAATTATATGGGCTAGATAATTTGTACTTTTTGTGAATTTCTACACAACTGTCTATCTTATTCTGGGATAGAAAGGAAGTAATTAAAAAACACTTGTGGCTTCAACGTGAGAGTTCTCCAATAAACTAAAAGCAGTGGTTTCATAGCTGAGCTTATGCCCACATCTTTTACCCATTCCATTATCCATTATTTTCTGAAGTATTTAAGTGGTTTGAGTGTTTAGCTATAAAAATAATGTAAAAATGGAGTAGAACTCTGCAGATATTAGAAGTATTCTGTTTTACAGTAATAAAAAGGTCAGGGGGGGCTTTTGTACTAAACAAGTCTCATCAGTGTAGTTCATTAACACAATTAGCCAAAAGGCGTTCTCCAGTTTCAGCTATCTATTCATTTTAAGGCACTTTCTGCTGTGCTTAATCAAATTTAGCATGGGAGACTTCCTGGCTACATAATCAACATGTAAATTAAAATGCAGAGGGATCTCCAAAGAAAGAAAAAGTTAATTATTTAATCTCTTTTTCCCCCCTATGTATCGGGTTGAGAATTTTTAATTAAAAACAGTAAATGAATCTTTAACATATGTTTATTTCTTTTGCATTAAAATTGCTGTAATCAATATTAAAATGACAACATGGAATATTGAATTTATTGTTAGTTTATAATAATAGGGATTTAGATTAATCAAAGGCTGTCATTTTAGTTGAAAAATCTAGTTGATAGTGATAAATCGAATTTGTAAGAGTTTTTCACATCCCTGATAATACTTATGCTACTATGCTTAAGAATATGAAACGACATGATGCGTTTTCATAAAACATGAAAATAGTTCTAAATAATATTTTCTTTTTATTTAAAAGTGGTCATCTATTTACCAAGATGGCATCTTAGCTCACAGCAACCTCAAACTCCTGGACTCCAATGATCCTCTTGCCTCACCCTCCTGAATAGCTGGGACCACAGGCTCCTGTCTCAATGCTCAACTAATCTTGTCTATTTTGGATAGAGACTGGGTCTTGCTCTTGTTCACACTAGTCTTGAACTCAAACAATCCACCCAACTCAGCTTCCCAGAATGCTGGGATTACAGGTGTGAGCCACCCCAAGGAGCCTATAGTTGATCATTTTTAAAACTGAAAATACTCTGAAAATTAAAGACACGCATGGAGAATTCATTTGACATTCTATTAAGAAAGTTCAAGATCAGTTCATTTGGAGTTAAATGTGAGTTTAAATCTATTAAAGTTTATGATGGAGTGAGCAAAATATTTGGCCATTGATTCTGCCTGTACACACTTTCTATCTACACAGGATTATTGTGAATAGATTCATTTCTAGACTGATTTTTCTGCCTTCTCAATATAAAGTGCATATTAAAGTGTTAGCGTGTTGAATTCAGACAAAGGACAGTCATCTTTGGTTTGCATAATCCTGCATAATATAAACTTTTTCTCATATGGGCCATTGTCAGGCTACATTTCTCTCTTGAATGCGAAAGCTATGATATGCGAAAACTCGCCATAGTGTGCAAAATCCTTTTTTCTTTATCTACTGTCCTTGTGGGCACAAAGAGCCCTTGGACTTTTCCTATGGAGTGTTTGTGAATTTCCCTAGGTGCAGTGGCTCACACCTGCACTCCCAGCTACTTGAAAGACTGAAGGGAAAGGATTATTTGAGCTCAAGAATTCAAGATTAGCTTGAACAACACATCAAGACCATCCCTTTTTTCCTAATAATTTTATTAAATAATAATTGTGTACATTGGTGCAATCATGGGGCACAATGTGCTTACTTCATATACAATCAGAAATATTTTTATCATACTGTTAGAGATAGCCTTCATGGCATTTTCTTAATCACTATATGAAGACATTGATATTCTACATTTAATTAGTTTCACCAGTACCCTGCTGAGATGCACCATAGGTGTGATCCCACTAACTGTCCTACCTCCACCCATCCTCCCACCTCCTCTCCCCTCCCTTTCCCTTTTCCTTGTATTCTTGTGCTATAATTGGGTTTTAGCCTTCATATGAAACCTATAAATTAGCTTCATATTAGGGCTGAGTACATTGGATACTTTTTCTCCCATTCTTGAGATACTTTGCTAAGAAGAATATATTCCAGTTCCATCCATGTAAACACAAAAGAGGTAAAGTCTCCATCTTTCTTTAAGGCTGCATAGTATTCCATGGTATACATGTACCACAATTTCCTAATCCATTCATGGGTTGATGGGCATTTGGGCTTCTTCAACAACTTAGCAATTATGAATTGGGCTGCAATAAACATTCTGGTACAAATATCTTTATTATGATGTGATTTTTGGTCTTCCGGATATATACCTAATAAAGGAATTATAGGATCGGATGGCAGATCTATTTTTAGATCTCTAAGTATTCTCCAAATATCTTTCCAAAAGGAACATATTAGTTTGCATTCCCACCAACAATGTAGAAGTGTTTCCTTTTCTCCACATCCACGCCAACATCTCTGGTTTTGGGATTTTGTTATGTGGGCTAATCTTACTGGAGTTAAATGATATCTCAAAGTAGTTTTGATTTGCATTTCTCTGATCATTGAGGATGGTGAACATTTTTTCATGTGTCTATAGGCTGTGCACCTGTCTTCTTTAGAGAAGTTTCTCTTCAAGTCCTTTTCCCACCCTGATCACTTACCCTTTTGTTGCCAATACGCTTAAGTTCTCTGTGTATTCTGGTTATTAAACCTTTGTCTGAGGCATAACCTGTAAATATTTTTTCCCATTCTGAGGGCTGTCTGCCTGCTACACTTACAGTGTTCTTAGCAGTGCAGAAGCTTTTTAGTTTGATCAAGTCCCAGTAGTGTATTTTTGATACTGCTTCAATTGCCTGGGGAGTCCTCCTCATAAAAAATTCACCC
>CAUYON010183584.1:0-12040 GCA_963573935.1 Arctocebus calabarensis | reverse complement strand
CCCTAGTAGCTGGGACTACAGGCGCCCGCCACAGCGCCCGGCTATTTTTTTGTTTTGCAGTTCGGCCGAGGCCGGGCTTGAACCCGCCACCTTCGGTATATGGGGCCGGCGCCCTGCTCGCTGAGCCACAGGAGCTGCCCTCTTGTGCCAATCTTAAGTGCAAAGCTGGCCATGGTGAGTTTACTTAAGACACAGAAAAGGATAGTCCTCTCCCAGAGGATGAACTGTATACCTACCTGGAACATATGGTAAAGCTGCTTGGTTTCTAGAGAATTCCTCCTTATAGGAAGGTCTACAGTAGGGAGTGCCTGTTCACACCATCTGCTTTTTGTGAAGGGTGGAATAACCTGTCCTCTCTACACACTGCCTTTGCTTTCTTTCTTGCCATCCACAAGTCCTCATCAGGTGCCCAGTTAGAGTTTTCTGTCTGGACCTAGCTGACAAAGCTATTTGTGCAAAGGAGGCATAGTAAAAAATAACTTTCCTCCACAATGATTCACATGCATTGTGGACCAACAAAAGACCCTACAACTGGCACACTGGGAGGTAATTCAATTGCATTATAATGAGGACCCCTGTTTCCCTGGCAACAACATCTCTGCAAATACAAACCCCTGAATCCCCTCTAACATTATGGAGAAGAGAACATTGAATGACTGGAGGGGCTTCTATCTAGATATGCTCATGAAAACTTCCTGTTGTTTTCCTCTTACTGGGGATGAAAGAGGAGATTTATGTTTTCCAGATATAGGACAAATAATTAATTACACAATTTAAAGGCTGTTACCCCAACTGTTTCTGTTCTATTATTTCTAGAGTATATTTTGAAGGGTTCTTAAAGAAATTTCCAGAAACAAATTAACAACTAAATGAGCCAACTCACTGGTGTGACTCATGGCGCTAGTCACTTTAAATGTACACATGCACACATGTATTTATGGGTAGACCATACTCTGGAAAATTGATGGGAGGGAAGATTCTGCAGCTGCTTAATTTCTTTCTTTCTTTGATCCATTTAATACAATTTTCAGAGAAGGAGCAAATGTCAATAAAACACCACTCCTGAATTCTTCCTACTCACCCTGCTCTTTATTTGGCAAGAAATACTTCTTGAAATTATACTTGTTTCATATGCTTTGCTTGCCTTTTCTAAACCCCGCTGTGGGGAAGTTTATTATATGGTTTTTAATTTATTCTATTCAGAGTTCATTATACCAGCAGTTACTCTGCTATAGCATCACAGGATCCCCAAATTGGAAGTGACCTTGGATTGTCTTCTCTAATACTCTAATCTCACCAGAGTATGGATGTCCTCTATCATCTGTTATTCTGGGTAACCAAGTAATTGCTGCGTGATACCTCCAGTTGTAGGGAATCCACGCTAGTTTTTAGAAACTTTACTTTATAGAGAGAAGTCCTTGCACTGAAGTTTGTTTCTCTGGGGTAGCACAGCATAAGTTTTCTCTCTTTCAGAGAAATATTTGATAAAGATAGATATTGTGAATCATATTCCCTCTCCTTTGTATAATGTGTTTTCTTGATAGTAGTTTCTGACAAAGCCTGGACACTGTTAATTCTAGGGGGAATTGGCATAAATATATACTTGCTTCCATTTTGATAAATGAGAGCTAGTATTACTGGAGCAAATGACGTCTCTGTTTACGACCATGGGACAAGCTATGATATTCTTCATTTCCTGTTATAGAGAGACAAACATTAACCCATCTTCCAAAAGTCTGCATGCTACATCTTGCAGTTTGGGAGGACTAGCCCCGGTGTGAGGGATGCTCAGTCCCTTCAGGACCCGGTTGAGTAACCTCAAAGAGCTGTAGAGATCCTAAATCGAGATTCCACACCACAGCTGATGATGTAGAACATCAGCAATGGTAATAGTTAAGTCTAAATGTAATAGCAACATCTGTAACAAACAATGCACCTTTTCTATTCCTGCAGGGGCAACTCCATCCCAGGTATACCTTGTGAGAAGGAGCCAGGGAGATAGGCGGATACGCAGGCTCTGGACAGAAGCCCACCTTGGCACTGAGGTACAGCTGGAAAGCTTCTGTCACCTTCGGGAAAGAAGAGTTTCTCACTGGGCATAAAGGCTGACATGGAAAACAATCAAAAGAGGGATGCCTGAAATCTACAAACACTGTTGCGTGAGATTTTATTTAAGTCATAGAGTTTTTTTCACCTTGTCAAAGGAAATCTTCCTTGTTATCATTCACTAGGGAATGTATAATTGGAGAGATGCATTCTTGCTTCTCAGGAATTTATTAACATATCTAGTACCAATTTCACTTATCCAAGATGGTAGCTTACAGATGTCTGAGGACAAAAATATCACATTCATTCCATCCCATCCAGGTCAAAGAGAATCATTTCCTTCTCTGTGTGTATGTTGACATAATTTTGGAAGTGATGATGGTTATCACTTTTGTACTGGAGAACATGAGGAATGCATTTTTCTCCTCCACTAGCCTCTTTCAGCATCATTAGGGTAGAAACTCTGTGTTTATTTCCCAATCTCCCTCACACAGAGACACAATTGCTAGCTTAGAGGATTTCCCTTTCAAAGACAGTTTTCTCTAGAAAAAGTGGTTGAGGGTACCGGGGGTCTCCAGGGTAGTGACAGAGTACACTCACCCAGCCCTGATGCCTGGGATGCCCCTGAGAAATTCCAGCCTTTCTGGAAGGAAGGTGGTACATAATGTCCTTGAATATTTAAAGAGATGCTTACTGAAATTAATGTACCAGAAATAGGCAACTGATTAGGGTAAAACAAAGTATTTTCATGATTTTTAACATACCACTAAAAATTTTCCTTTATTAACAAAAAATTAAATTGTAATGCTCCCAGTAGTATTTTAATATTTTTACTCACAGACTTGTAAATCATATCAGTAATTTGATATGTCTAAAAAGAGGAGCTGATAAGCCAACATTTTGTTTTCTCTCCATAGGAAATAGGTCAAGAGGAAAAAAAGTAATGTTGAGATTTACATAACATGACACCCTTAATGGAAAATATTTTATATTAAAGAAATCTGGATTTCTAATAGGTAGGTACCATTATGAACTAAACAGTCAAGTATAAGAATGAGCATACTCCCTATTGTTTTTAGATAAACTGAAAACTCAGACAAATATCCAAGATTGAAATCAGAGGGTTCTCCTCTATTTCTAGGTAGTCTGGGCCTAACTCTAAACAAAAACAATTATAATCTCAGAAAGTCCCACCCTGAGAGACACAGGTTAAATTTCCCTCTGGAGAATTACTAAGTCTGAAAGCTTGAGAGGATTAGCAGTCACTTTAATAATGAATCTCATTGGTTTTTATCTATAGACATCAATTGTGTCCACAATTCCATACAGCAGCCAAGCAGAAAATATATGGTCCGCTCAAACTTCCAGAAATGAACTCTGAGTGTGCAGGTTCTCCAACATCCCACAGGGAAGTTTAACCAAAGATGAATTCATGTCTTTTCCTGAGCCACTGACTCAATTCATATCTTATCCTTTGTGTGACCCCAAAGTGGAGAACATGGGCACACACAGGATAGCACACGTGTCTCTTTATGTTAAAAACAGAAAATAGCACAAAAGGAGCAGGGGGACAACGTTTGGAGAAAGAACCTATATTTTGGTTTTGGAGATGTCTGTTTCCGGTTATCTATTTATTTTTATTTACATGGAATATTGTCTTCATCTCTGGCTATCATCTATGAAAAAAAGAGTTCGTTTTCATTTAAGCATTTGATACACGGAATTTATTTTTACCAAAGACAGAAGTAAGAAATAATACAGGATGCATTCACCTTAACAAATCTTTATAACGATCGTGGAGAGTGTAACATAAGAGCACCCTTCCTTTCTAAGTGTAGAGTATAAATGTCATAACACAATAATTAAGAAAGTGCGATGAAGGCTATGTTAACAAAGTTTGTTGTAAGTATTTCAAATTGTATATAAAACCAGCACATTGTACCCCATAAATGCATTAATATACACAGATATGATTTATAATAAATCATATAATAAAAAAATTTAAAAAGTTTGTGGTTATTTATTTATTTGGTAGTTAACATCTGTTCTAAAGTTTTGCTTATGAATGATTGTGAATTTAAAATTAGATAATATGTGAAAAGCACCTTTTCACATTAAAAGGGCTATAAAAATGACTACACTATGTAACTATCAATTTGACAATTTATGTGTGTATAAAACCGAAGCTGACTACTATCAGAAATCTGAGTAGCAGTCTTGGAAATCTATTTCCAGAAGTATCTAGAGACCATATTTTCAAAACCATTTATTAAAGAAAATAAACAATTCTATTAAGTTCTTTCCTCCCATCTTTATCCCACCAAAGAAATAGAACATTTCTCAAGATGTCCATTCAAAAGCCCCTAATGGCTACCTGCCAAGATCAGATTTATATAGAAAAAATTTTCTAGGAATGATATTATGAAGTGTGAATTTCCAACACATTCTGCTCTCAGTTTGCAATAAATTCATTCGGAAAAATTTTTATTTCATAGAATTGACTTCCTCATAAGTCTTCATGGTTTTAGCATTAATATCTAAAGCAGACTCTGCCAGGAGATAGCTACACAATAAAAAGGCAGCTTTAAAGATAAAAACAAGGCATTGGGAACTGGGAACAAATATGGTGGATGTCTTCATAATGGAATGGAATAACATGAGGGTAATTATTTTCCCAGGATATATTTATATATATATATATTTAGAATCATTTAAATTTTTTAAAAAAATTGAACAGAAAGTTCCCATATACTTTCTCCTCTATTAACATTGCATTATTATGGTATATTGTTATAATTGATGAGTCAATATTAGCTTATTATTATTACCTGAGGTCCACAGTTTACAGTAGGATTCGCCCTTTGTGTTTTCATTCCCCGAATTTAAACAACTGTATAGTGACAGGTATCCGCCACTACACTATTATACAGAATAGATACACTGTTCTAAAATTCCTTCCTGCTCTGCCTCTTTATTCCCCTCCCTTCCCTAGCCCTGCTCTTTTACTGTTTCCATAGTTTTCTTTTCCAGAATACCTTGTAGTTGGAATCATACAGTATGTACCTTTTTCAGACCAGCTTCTATCACTTAGCAATATTCATTTAAGATTTAGTCATAGCTTTTTGTTGCTTGATAGCTCATTTCTTTCTAATGGTGAATAACATTCCATTGCCCAGGATATACCACAGTTTGTTTATTCATTTACCTACTGATGGACATCTTGAATGCTTCTAATTTTTAGCAATTATGAACTTCTATAAACATTCTATAAACATTTATGTGCAGGTTTCATGCAGATATAAATTTTCAACTTATTTTGGTAAATACCCAGGAGTGGGATTGTGGGATTGTACAGTCAGACTAAGTTTAGCTTTGTAATAACTGCCAAACTGTCTTCTGAAGTGATTGTATTAGGAAAAATCTTAATAAGCAGAAAAAAGGCATATATTGCATGTTTTGAATTCATTTATTTTTCATGTACTACATGATATTGAAGATAAATTAGATGATATTCTTACCAAATTTGTAAGGTTAAAAAAAGATTTAGATGATAAGTGTCTATGACTTCTCTTCTGCTTACATTAAGGGGAGTCCTAATACTGTTCACACATGAAGAAACACATATACATTATTTTAATTTATTATCTCACTCTCAATATATCCAACTAGTACTGCTGCATGTATAGCCCGGGAACACTGCCTGCTACTTAGTAAGCTAAGGATGAGTGACTCTACTTGCAAATATTTTCACTTTGTTTTTATCTTACCCAATGTCTTTCCTGAGTCTCAAAGTATTTTACCCTCAAATAAAAATCTCCCAAAGAACCTCTTGCCAGTGTTATGGCCTAGCACTGTCTCTGCCAAAGAGCTACAGAAGCACAAGGACTCACACTGTGTTCTTTCTCAATAGCTGGGCTGGGTCCATGGCCTTGACCTGAGATGAAGTTGTCCACACAGCTGATTGCATTGCTGTCATTCGGATGGTCAATCTTTACGGTTGTTACAGTAGTCAGCAGTCCCACTGCTCTCCCCAGTCACCTAACGACCATATTATCCCCTCCTCAATAAATTTATACACATTTCTGGACTGCAGAATTTTCTCTTTTTTTCCTTTTGCCTCCCAACCTTACTTTTTTCCCTGAGTGTAACTTCGCAGAGTGATACACACAAACAAGGCACTGCTCTGTTTAGAAGAGCCTGAATTTCAAAGAGAGAGATAAACATTTAGCCATAAAAGTACAGGACAAGGTGTTAAGTGAGATTTGTGACCTAAATGCTCTCAGCCCATAGAAAAGTGCTGAACATTCTTGGGTGGAAGTGGGGGAGAGGCAAAGTTTGAGCTGAGTTGTGGGGCCCATGCAGGAGTCTGACAGATAAGGCCATTGATGAGTGAGCTAAGGTGAGAATTCATCTTCCTGATTAACGTACTCCTGCAGCATAGGTTTAAAAAAGTAACCAGCTGGGAAGAGTTTGTCATGTGCAGGGAACAAAAACAGGGTGAGAACTTTCCCCTTAGTCCTTCCCAAAGGAGGGCAGGCCCAGAGCCACTGGGAGCCACTGAGATTGGGTGGGCTGCCCACTGGTAGCCCTGGTGGCTTGGGGTACATATTTGTTCATGTGGGAGGATGAATTAGTCTCTAGGGTTGCCTGAGGGGGCCAATCCTGCCTTCTGTTTAGATAGAACCTTAGTATTTTGCATCGGTCAGAATTCAGAAATACGTTGACCTCTTGCTGGAAATCCAATCTAAAAAGTAAATCTGCTCAGTTCTTTGGAGGGAAGAACCAAATCCATGTTTTAGGTTCCTGGACCAAGCAACATCAACCTCAGCAGGGATGCTGTTTGAAATGCACATTTCTGGCACCATCTCAAGCCTTAGGACTCAGAACTCTGGAGGTAAGGTGCAGCCGATGGCTTAACAAGTTTTCCAGGGAATTTTGAGGTCTGCTCAAGTTTTGTAATCCCTGTCTTAGACAACTGCAAGGAGAGGAAGGCAGAGATTTCAGTCCAGGCCTTGTTACTGTCAGTAATAATTCAGATTCTAACTAAAGAAAAACACATCACTAGAGGAATGGGGCAATTTCAGGGCTTTAGCACAACTGGCCCCGAGGAGCATATTCAAAGTCATCTTATCTAGCGCTCTAGTTTCTTGAGCTAAAACCATTTTTCTGGACCTATGCGGAGTATAAAAAGCATAATAAAGGGCACCGAACTGTAAAAATGTACAGTTCTTTATTTATCCATGTAGACAGTTCACTTGTAAATGTTTATAGCCCCCTCATAGACCAGATGAGAAAACACAAGAACCCATGTGAAAGACATAACAGTTACCAAGGCTTGAGAAATGTTGGCAGGGCTGGGGGCTCACTGCAATAAAGTCAGACAGAAGCGGCTGAGGGCCAAGCTGCATTGATAAATATTTACAAGCAAATCATTGAAGAATGAGAGAGGTTCTATTACAGTCAAAAGGCAACAGGTCACTTTTGAATAGTGGCATCTGAAACTGGAAACAAATTTGTTGCTGAAATACAAATTGGAGGAAATTGCTTTTGTGGGAAAACATTTCCTCTCCTCAGTGGGTTTCTCTTTTGTGTTCTGCCTGTTCTGATCCTGGAATTTCAGAGGCAACTGGCATCTCCTGATAGAGGACTGGCTTCTGTGTCAGGCTCCCCACGGTGGCCTTAGGCAAGGTGCCTTTGCCCTGTTTCTGCTTTTTCTCATGGAAGATAATGACCTCAGTGGCTAACTCTGTTAAATGTTACAAGTAAGATCTGCAGAGGGTTTCTTCTAAGTGCAGACCATTGGAAAACACACACACACACACACACACACACACACACGGAAGGTGCTCATTATGATCATCACAATTCTTGTCCCTCCACAGTAATTTCATTAATTATGCAGATTTTAAATCATGGCCTTGAGCTTGGTAATGTTGGAATTTTTAAACATAGACGGGAGTGTGTATCTCTGAAGAATATGAGCAACAGGAAACAAAAATAGCAGTGCTGTTCTTTAACATAATAATTACCACATGCTGGCATCATGCACAAGGGACATTTTCTTTAAAAGACACCTAATGAGCTCACTTTTTTGGAAGTTAGCTTTCAGGAAGCATGGAGGTGAGTGATGTCGCAGAATAAGGAGGAATGGAAATGTGAGACATCCCCTGACACTGCCAGTTTCACAAGGGTGATTCAGCTAAGAGCTTAGAGAAGAAGAGAAAATATAGGGCAGTGTTCTCAAAAACTAGTGGGCCAGGTGCAATGGCTCACGCCCGTAATCCTGCCACTCTGGGAGACAGAGGTGGGAGGTTTGTTGGAGGTCTGAGGTTCAAGGCCAGCCTGAGCAAAGAGCGGCCCCATCTCTACAAAATTAGAAAAATTAGGTGGGCATGGTGGCACATGCCTGTAGTCTCAGTTACTTGGGAGGCTGAGGCAGGAGGATTGCTTGAAGCCAGGAGTTAGAGGATGCTGTGAGTTAGGGTGAGGTAACCAAGCAAGACTCTGTCTCAAAAAATTAAAAAAATTAATAAGAGAGGAAACACTAATACATAAAAGAAATGTTAAATTGAACTTAATCAAAATTTTAAAATTCTCCTCTTCAAAAGACACTATTAAGATATGAAAAGCTTAGATTGGGAGAATCTCTTTTCACAACACGTATCTAGGGAAAGTTATCTAGCATGCTGGATGTATAAAAAACTCCTACAACTCAATTTAAATGGCTTAAGATTTGAATAGACATCTCATATAAAAAGACATTGAAATAATCAATACGCATTCAAAAAGTATTCAAAATCAATAGTGATCAGGGGAATACAAGTGAAAAACACACTAAGTTATCGTGAAATATCTACCAGGTACAATGGTTAAAATTAAATTGACAAGACTGACAGTAGGAGCTTGAGCAGGATGGTGGCCGAGGAGCAGCTTCTGTGCAACCAGGCACAGTGAGAGTGGGGAGAGAAGACTCCAGGAATCTCTGGCTGGTGGGTTCTGTCCAGAAGCCTCCCTTTGATGACACAGGGAGTCAGCGAGAGACTTCTAGACCCCATGAGGAGGGCAGAAGAGGTGAAAAACTGGCAAATGGTAGTAATGTTTGTCTGGTCAGAGGCTGCCCACAGCTGTAACCATCGCAACAGTGAGACCTCAAGCAGGAAAAGCCTTACCTGTGGGCTGTTTTGGTTTTTTTGGACTTAGGCACTGGATTGAACTACCTTGGGAGATCATGGGTGGGTGTGCAGACGACTTTGGGTATTGTTTGGGCCCTGGACTAAGCTGTTGAGCCGGAGAGGAGCTAATATCGTTTAGCTGTGGGCTGCCCGCACAGCTATTGTGGGGGAGCTGCCCCTGCATGTTGCAGTGCCGGGATCAGCAGGGAGACCTTGGGCGAGTAATCTAGTGACTGATCTGCCCAAGGGCGGGGACTGAGACACTGGGGAAGAGCAGAGATGCAAGTTTTAGCATATTAACAGGCTTGGCTCTCAGGGGCATGGAGGGAGACCAGATTTGGCACACTGAATAGGTGGGCAGCCACGCCGGGAGAGATCCCAGCGATAAGTGCTTTCCTTGGAAAGCTTCTACTTAGCCAAGGTTCACGATTTGGAGTGTCTTTTGGGTGGGCTGAGGAGACATTTGGGCTCCTAGGCCTGTGGGGTCTGAGAGGTCAGCAGAGGCCTCCAGTCTCCATCTCATACAGCTGTATCAACATTGCAACTAACGTTTCATACCTCAGAAGATCACCTGTTGCCCAGTCAATATTCAGCAAAATATATATATTGTTTGGGTTTCTGTTTGGGTTTTTTTTTCCTTAATTTCAACATTTTTCCTTGACATTTTTCTTTTTTTTTCTTTTTGTTCTTTTTTTCTCTTTTTTCACTATTCTAGTTTAAATATAACATTCCATTTTTGCCTTCTTTAACAATTAGAATTTCATTTTTGCCTGTGTTTCTGCCCCTATTATTTGTCCCCCCCCATTTTATCCCATAAGGGTTTCTGCTTGTTTGTTTCAGTTTGATTTATAGTATTTTTGTCTTTCCTCTCTACCTGGTGGAGATGGGGTACTGTGGCTGATCAGGTTGGCAAAGAGCTATTGACTTCAAGGGAACCATCCAACCTCAGTACCCCCAGAGGGTGGAGGTTTTTAAAGTTGGGTCATAGGATACACCTATATTACTCCTATCTCTTTCTTTTGGTGCCTTTCTTCTTTTTGTCAATATTTCCTTTTACTCAACCCCTTTTCTTTCTCTTGTTTCTTTCTTTTTAAAATCCATTTTCTCTTCTTGCTCTTCAATCTTCTCATCCTTCTGGTCTCATACCAAAAGGACTCATTAAACTTTAGGTCAGAGGCACAGTAACTTAAAGAACAAGAAGAAGTGAAAGGAAAATTAGGCTAAGGAAACAGATACAAGAAAGCACTCATGAAGAAGAATCAGCAGAAAAATCCTGGTAACATGAAATACCAGTCCAGAGCAACCCCTTCAAGGGACTGTGAGGTAATTATAGCAAAGGACTCTACCTATAAAGAAATGTTAGAAATGACATAAGGGGAATTTAAAATACAGATGATGAAAACAATGAAGGAAATCACTGGGAAAGCGGAAAATAACCAAAAGGAAATCAAAAAACAAAATGAAATAAGAGATGAATGATACAAAGAATGTAGAAAGGATATAGCAAAGCTGAAGGAACTGAAGCAGTCAATTAGGGAACTGAAGGATGCAATAGAAAGTAACAACAGATTACATCATGCAGAAGAAAGAATCTCAGAGGTAGAGGATAAATCTCTTGAGATAACTCAGATAAAGAGGCACAAAAGAAGAGAGAGAAAGCAGAATGTTCACTGGCAGAATTATGGGACTCAAAGAAGTGTTCAAACATATGAGTTATAGGTATCCCAGGAGGGGAAGAAGAATGACCCGGAGGAATGGCAGCCATTCTAGAGAATATTATAAATGAAAATTTCCCAAATATTGCCAAAGATTCTGACATATTCCTTTCAGAGGGATATTGGTCTCCTGTTCACCTCAACTCAAATAAACCTTCTCCAAGGCACATTTTGATGAAACTATTCAAAGTCAAGACAAAAGAAAAGATCTCGCAAGCTGCCAGGAGTAAGCGCCAATTGACTTACAGGAGCAAATCTATCAGGGTCAATGCAGACTTCTTTAATGAAACTTTTCAAGCCAGAAGACAATGGTCATCTATCTTTAATCTACTTAAACAGAACAATTTCTGTCAAAGAATTCTCTACCCTGCTAAGCTAAGCTTTAAAATTGACAGAGAAATCAAATATTTTATTGATATGCAAACATTGAGGAAATTTGCCACAACAAATGAGCAAACAGAAAAGACCAGCTTTATAGGAAATATTTTGACCTGTTCTACACACTGACCATCACAATGGACCTTTAGCAAAGTAAACACCCAGAAATTAAAGGACAGAACCTAGTTTCCATAATGATGCAAAAGACAAAACTAAGCAATGGACTTTCACAAAATAAGATGAATAGAACGCTATCACGCTTATCAATTATCTCAATAAATGTCAATGGCTTGAATTCTCCACTGAAGAAGTATAGATTGGCTGATTGGATTAAAAAACACAAGCCATCTATTTGCTGTCTGTAGAAAACACACCTCACATCAAAAGACAAACTAAAACTTAGAGTTAAGAGTTGGAAGTCAATTTTTCAGGCAAATGGAATTCAGAAGAAGAGAGGGGTTGCAATCTTATTTTCAGATACATGTGGATTTAAAGCAACTAAAGTCAAAAAAGACAATTATGGTCACTTCATATTGGTTAAGGGAAAAATACAACAAGAAGACATTTCAATTTTAAATATTTATGCCCCCAATTTTTTTTTTAATAATTTTATTGAATCATAATTATGTACATTGGTGCAATCACAGGGCACGATTCATATACATTCAGAAATATTTTGATCATACTGTTACAGATATCCTTCATGGCATTTCCTTGATCACTATATAA
>CAUYON010183582.1:0-151384 GCA_963573935.1 Arctocebus calabarensis | reverse complement strand
CAGCAACCTCCAATTCCTGGGCTCAAGTGAGTCTCTTGCCTCCGCCTCCCAAGTAGCTGGGACCACAGGCGCCCGCCACAACGCCCGGCCATTTTTTGGTTGCAGCCGTCATTGTTGTTTGGCGGGCCTGGGCTGGATTCGAACCCTCCAGCTTAGGTGTACATGGCTGGCGCCTTAGCCCGCTGAGCCACAGGCACTGAGCCGAGTGTGTATGTTCTTAAAAGAGTCTCCCAGCCAGCATCCATTGCATTTCTTTCAGTGGAGTGGTCACACAGAGATCTGCGTGGAGCTGAGGATGGGGAGGGAAACTCTGACATCATCTCTAGCCAGAAGATTCCATAGCAACACCCTTAGGAAGGGAGAGTCCGAAAGCCCTGGTTTCCCCAGTGCCATGTGGAGTGTTACTGGGTCCCCCTCTTCCTCCTTCTTGGGTCAAGACTATTTGGGCGACAGTATCACATGTAGGGCCCTCTGGGAGCAACTGATGGGGCAGTAAAAACTAGGGTAAAAACACCCCAAACCTGTATTCCTAGGCCTCTCCACTTCCTAGTTCTAGTGGTCCAGGCTTGTATCCCCCTCTTCTTTCTGCACCCTCTTGGGACCACCTTCTCCGTGGCCTTTATCTAAATATATTTACTCTGGTCAAAATTGCAGAGTAACTATCCCCAGTGCCCAGGGAAGTAGGGGGGATTCTTGGTCCCGATCTTCCACTTTTCTAGAATTTTGCTGGCCTTATACATGTTTGGGAGCAGATACCAAATTATGGGGAAGACCTACTATCATGGGTATGAAAGTGATGAAGACAGAATCGGGTCAGAGCCCATAAAAGGCAGCAAGTGGGCAGCAGCCTTGGAGAGCCTAGATTTCCCCAGCAAGGGGGAGAAGCTGAGTCCCCCCCGCCCCAAAATGAGGGGTGCTTCCTGTGGGGCATTAGGGAGGGGTCTCCTTGGTTGGTGAGTCCCATATGTGACAGGTAGCACTGGGAGGAAGCAGGTATTTTCCACTGGCCTGAATGACTCACCACGTGATGTTTCTTTTCTTTGCCCTGAAGGCCCAGAGGACCAGGCAGGAACCAGCCTCTGTCCTGTGGGCCTGGATTTAGGGACCTGTGATAGGCCCCTTGGAGCCACTGCATCTGTGGAGCTAAAATCCATTGCAGTGGCCAACATTGTCCCTACCCCCTCGAAGAGGTTGTCCTGGAAACCAGGTCCCCCTGGGGTGATCTGCTCAGCATTTGTGAAACAGGGCATAGAACCAAATACCAAGATTGGGGGACTTCCTCTGCTCTGCCCTCAGGGGTGGGCATGGCAACCAGGATGTGGCCTGACCCCCACCTAGCCCACCCCCGAAGGCTTCTTCCTTCCCTATGGGGAGAGTCATCCCTCTATGGGGCACCTGTGGCAGGTGTCATCCTCTCAGGGGTTACCCGAGATAGGACAGAACACCCTATTCAAAATGCACCTGGGAGGAAACCCCTACTCTGATCCAGCCTGGGATGAGGACTGTAAAGAAGGCCATAGAAAATGGACTTGGGTCCCCGGTTGTCCAAGCCTCAGGCAAACAGTCCCCTTTGAGACCACCTGGTCCTACCAGAGGCTACACAGAGGAGTTACCCGACAAGAAACAGGGTTTTGCCCTGGCCTCAGGAAATAGTGGAGAAAGACCCTGCTGGCGCCAGTGGAGGTGCCCTGTCTGGTTAAGGCCTTACCAATGCCTCGGTGGGACTTGGACCATTTTTTCCATATCCCAACTGGCAGCTGCCCCCAAAGGGAATCACCTCCTCCCTGGCTAGATTATTATGGTTTCTAAGGAAGTCTTGCCAGTCAGGCCTAGGTGATTTGGGAAATTAGGCAAGACATGACAGAGGCCAGCTCCAGAGGCCTAGGACCCCCAGTTTTCTGATGAGGAAGCAAAGAACAATTGAGGAAATGAGACTGCTGCTCCCAGGGAAGGGGCTCCTGACAGGGCTCTCTGGGCCATATGGATGCCTGCTCAGCCTTAATGCTGCCTTTGCTGCTTCCTCTGGGTAACTGTTTCCAGCCCAAGAGCTGAAAGTCTCTCCAGACCAGCATCTGAGAAACTACAGGGAGACCCAGACCAGCTCTGCCACCCCAAGCTCTCAGCCCCGTGCCGTGAGCCCCTGCGTGGCTCAGAGGCACTGCTGCATTTCTGAAGAGCCACATAGGTCTTGAGAGTGCTGAAGGGGCTTGGAGAAACTCCCTGGGATATAACTACTGATTTTTCTTTTTCCCCTGTGTCTTCCCCTCCATCTTTCCTCCATCTGGGTGACACCAACCAGAGCAACTTCTCCAATACTGACTCCTTTAGGGCACCATGACCAGAGAGAGGTCAGAGAATGACAATTTGCATGTGTGCATGTATGCAAGAAAGAGAAGGGTGGCTTCTGTGACAGAGCTCCGTCATCCTGTCTGCTCAGCCTTACCTTGCCTCAGCAATGGCATGGAGGGGTCATCAAAGCTACTGTCACAGAAATCATTACCAGCCTCCAGCTCACTGTTGACCGGGTTGCCGTTTGCAATGCTCTTTTGTTTGACTGTGAAAAAGGCTTGCATCTTCACATTGTACCTGCAAGTGAGGTGAGGCAGAGGTCAGAGCAGTGGTGGGGAGTCCCAGCGACCAGCTGCGTGGGGGAGGGGTCTGCTGGCTGGGCCTTTCACCCTGCCCCTGGGAATCTGGGCCCCTAGGTTGTGTGGAACCTCCATGGTTGGACTGAGTTGACATAGCTTGCAGACACAAGCCTGGGAACAATGGGTAGTCTGGGGGGGCACTGCATGCAGTAATAAAGGAATTTCAGCCTGGCCTCAGGGACAGTGTTGAAGGAGGCGTCACCAGCCTGTCCTCTTCCTCTTCAGCAGATCCGACTTACTTGGGCTAAGCAGAGTCTCCCTATACCCACAGCCCTTGAGAGAGTCTCTCTCCACCCCAGAGAACATCAGGCCAGCTCCTCTGAAAGGTACTCAGAGGTCACTTAAGGACCTTTGTCTTGCAGTCTGACAGTTTATCACCCCCCTTTTTTTTTGAGTCTCATTATTTCACCCTGGGTAGAGTGCCGTGGCATCACAGCTCACAGCAACCTCAAACTCTTGGGCTTAAGCGATTCTCTTGCCTCAGCCTCCCAAGGAGCTGGGATTATAGGCACCCACCACAACGCCTGGCTATTTTTTTGTTGCAGTTGTCATTGTTGTTTAGCTGACGTGGGCCAGGTTTGAACCTGCCAGCCTGGGTATATGTGGCTGGCGCTCTACCCACTGAGCTATGGGTGACACCAATCATCCATTTTTAATAAAACATTGTAACTGTTTTATATAAATGTGGGGATTTCTATATTTTTAAAACCCAGAGTATTGCCTTTCTTTTAAATTACCTATGGAGGTGTGAGAAGGAAGATAAACTTGAACATAGTTAGGCTTATAGGCAGTTTTTATGGTTGGTTGGTTTGATTTTACAGTGTATGTGTGTGTGGGAAGGCAAATATATATATATATATATATAAATAAATATGTAATAAAATTCACCATTCTAACCACTCTCATTTTTAAGTACACAATTCAGCAATAAAAATTATTCACACTATTGTGTAACCATCACCACTATGTCCAAAATGTGTTTGTTATCCCAAATAGCAACTCCGTACCCAGGAATCAATAGCTCCCTATTGCTCACGTCCCCCGGCCCCTCACTAACCTCGAGTCTATAGTCTGTCTCTATGAATTTGACTCTTTTAGAACCCTCACGTAAGTGGAGTCATATATCATTTGTTCTTTTGTGACTGACTTCTTTCACTTTGCATAATGGTTTCAAGGTTCACCCATGTTATAGGCTGTCAGAATGTCATCCCTTTTTCTGGCTGAATAATATTCTTCACAGGTAATTTGAGATGATTCACATCTGGGCAGCTTCTAGAGGGGCTTGAGCTTGCACAACCTGGGACAGTATTGGCATTCCCAGTACTACAAAGTGGTACTCCCTGCAGCTGTGCAAAGCAAAGACCCTGAGAAGTGGCATTTTATGAAGGCTGTGGAGTAGAGTTTAACCTGCCTCTTTTTTTGAAAAGAGTGGTACTATATTATTAGGAGATGTATAGAGACAAGAAAACAGAGTGGTTACCCTGGGGCATGGAGAAGCCACCCAGAGCCAGGCAGACCAAGATGCTTGCTATTTGTTTGGGGTGCAACCTCATTCCTTACATACCCACCACCCAGCATGACTCCCCAGATCTGGGTGTGACAGCACCCCCAAAACAGTGTCAGCATACCTCTCCTCCCACTCTGGCTGCCCCCAACAGGGTGGCCACCAGAGATCTGGTAGAGGTTTTCCTCCCTGCTCTAATAAAAGGCAGGAGAACACCATGGGACGTGGCGTCATACAGCCCAAAGGGAAAGAGAAAGGGTACTTACTTCATGATCAAGATATAAAACCCATACAAGACAATGAGCACCAGGCCTTCCCACCTCAAAGAGAAAAAGAAGACAGTGGTTAGAAAATGGGGCATGGCACAAGAAGGCTGGGATCCAGCAGTGCCCAGCCCATGACCCAGGTGTGTGGGAGGGGTGCCCAGTCTATGGCTGTCTTTAGAAGCTCCCTTGGTGACAGAGTGAGAAAAGGGCAAGAGGGTTCTTTTCAACTACAGGGATTTGCAGTACCAGGTGGCGTTTCCCCTCATTACCAGAGAAAAGGAAGGGCCAAAGTGACCACATCCTAGCATTCAGTCACACAGACTGCATCAGGCTAGTCATCTAGCCTGCAGTCACACAGACTTGACCCTAAGAGGCCTGTGGTCGGAACCAGAGAAGCAGTGCGTACAGGTGCACGGTGGCCCATGATCTGGGGACGGAGCCTAAGTACTGAGTGGATAGAGTGGGGACTGGTGGACAGGGAAGGAGTCTCCGGGGCCACACACTAGCGTGGTGGGGTCTGGGATGCCCTATTGCTACCCTCTTGTGGATGCAGTGGGGAACTTCGTAGCTCTGACCATGAGGAGTCACACGAGCTTTAGTTTGTTCCTAATCTGACCATTACATACTGATGTGCCCTAGTGCCTGGTGGGGGCTGCAGGTGTTCTGGGAGTTTTTCCTTTGCTGACATAGAGCTCACAGACCAGCAGAGCTGCAAAGGGACTTCCAGGTCATCTAATCATCACCACCCTAACTCCATCTACACAGGAGGAACATGGAATACAAAAGCGAAGAGAACTTCTCTAGGTCACACAGTGGGTTAGAGGCCAGAATGGGACAAGGTTTCTCTAGGCCTCCAGCACACAGCTGCTGTGACAGGCAGTGGATGCCCTCTGCCTGACTATCTGGCTATATTCCCACAAATGATCTATGCAGGACACAGACCCTGAATCACTGTCATAAATAAGAAATTGTTATGGCTTATGAATGTAAGATGCATTCACACCCTGTCAAATAGAGTAGAAATATCAACTTGTGCCTCAGAAGTTTGTGCTTTAGGTATCTTAACTTAGGAATCAATTCCTACCTCAGTGTTATACAAGTGAGTCTCTGCATTTTCCTAGTCACTTTTTTTTTTTTTTTTAAGTTTGCCTTTTTTTTACAGTAAGGTCTTCAGATTACCTGGAGTTTATTCTTATATAAGGTGTGAGGTAGGGATCTGATGTTATGTTGTTTGTATGGATTCCCACATTTCCTTAGGGATTTAAGATCTCCTTCCCATTTCTCTGCCTTGTCACGACATCTGTGCCATATCTTACATTACTGGGTACCATAGTGTCATGCTTATCTTTTATAATCTATCATGCCTTCAGGCAGTGTGGGCATAAAAAAGGAAACAATTTCCTCACTGTGAAAGGCTAAAGGCATGATTACTTAGAATGCAATCCTGTTTACCTTCACAAGTTAGTAAGTTTATGTTTGTAAAATAATTTTTTAAAAGATTCAGTGATCTCAACAAATAAGGATACTGGAAAGTAACAATGTCAAAAAAGAATAATAAAAAATAAACTTTAAAAACTTACCACACAATTTCTTCATCATATATGAACTAGAAGGCAAAAGAAACAGAGGGTTGGGGGAAGGAGAAACACATTTATTCCAAAAGAAGAATAAACACAGACCCCTAAGCACCCAGAGTGTGTGCCTTGCCACGTGTGTAATACAATGCCAGGCTCTTCCCTCCACACCTGAGTTTTTCACCTGCAGAAGTTGGCCTATCCTTAGATGAAATCTAGGCTAGCAGGATACCGCAACATGCAGCCCCAGCTTAGCATGACTGTCCCTAGAAACTGTCCCTAGACTGTTATAAACCTTATGCTTTTTAATAGTCCAAGTAGCTGCTTGGACCCACCCTTGGCTGGGTGCTGACTTGGCAGGAGCCCCCCCCTCCTCAATGGCGCAGAGCTGCTAAGATCAAGAAATCTCAAAGACCAGAAAGATAGCTACATATATATGGACATGTTTATGTATATGGGTGTGTGTGTGGGGTGTGCATGTGTGTGTCGGGGGAGTATATAATTCTCATAACTCCTTTGGAAAGTCCAAGGATGAAGGCCCAGCCTATACAATTTGAAAAGATGCTCGGGGTGACAGCAAGGACCTGTGGCTTCCTAAGAGGATGCTGACACTGATCGACAACCCCCACCCAGCATCTTTCATGGTCCTGTGACCGCCCCAGCATGGCCCAGTGTAGAGATGCTGCTACCACCAATCTGACTGTAGAAACATGAGGGTTCCTACATATGATGCCAGGAGAGGCCATGGTGCTTTTTCTGGGCTTGGACCCATTATCCCCTCTCCCTGCTGTCACAGTGGGTATCACACATAGCACCTGCTTTGGGAAGCCACTTCTGAGAGGACCTTCCTGGTCAAGCACTCCCTAAACTCAAGGCTGTGAGGTAGTAGCACCCCACAAAGGGAAGGACATGCCACAACAAGGGGATCCTGGGGCACATTTACAGGGATATTTTTAGTGTTTAGCCCACTGGACAGCTACTGGCATTCAGAGGACAAGGATGCCAGACAGACAAAAACACATGGGACAGTGCTACTGGCTCAAGTTTTTCCACATTTGGCCCAAGTCTCATGTGTCCTGGTAAATATTCAGGCAAGTGAAAAACAATGAGCTGAGCTTTGAACCTAAGTTCATCTTACAAATCAAAGTATTTTTCCATGGTTTTAGTAAATTCTTACTTTTCCAATAAGGTAATGTCACTCAAATTGAGGGACAATTATACTTCCACTCTGTTTAGGTTTCTGTATAGGGACAGCCGATCACCTCATTGGATTTTTTTAGTATCTTTATGCCAGAACATTCACACACTCTTTAATTAGACATTACTTTCTCTTTATAGTATAGTTAGGGCATTATAACATTTTTTAAAATTGTGTATGGGTAGAATATTTTATCCACGGGTTTCATTTTTGGGCTATGGCAGGCAGTCTCTAAGATGACATCATGTTCCAACACCTGAAATTCATGTGCCCCTTGAGTATGGACCGGACCTGGCGACTTGCTTCTAACAGAATGTGACAAACGTGATAGGGCATCCCTCCTGGAGATTCAGCTACAAAAAGACTGTGGATTCCATCTGAGCACCTTCGCACCCTGGCTCTGAGGGAGGCTCACTGCCCTGCTGAGAGCTGCCCTGCGGGGTGCTCAGCAAGGGTCAAGGGCCTGCCCACAGCCATTTCTGAACCATGGAAAACGGGAGATAATAAACGTTTATTTTAAGCTAATGAGTTGGAGAGAAATTTGTTATGCAGCAACCGAGAACCAGTACAAGGGACATGACTGTCATAAAAAGTTGGCTCTGGGTCTGGTTAGAAATGTCAATCAAGGGCATATTCCACCCCTAGAGTCTGGGTATAACATGCATCTGCCACTGTACCACCACTTCAAAGGTCTTTTGGATTAAAATGCTCCCTTATGGATGACACGTTCCTTGGTAATATGTGACTGTCACATGCACTTCACTGTCAAATGCCATGGTGTTGCCCCAGCCCTTAGGGCCCACAGGGGGACATCCCTCACTACCTGACCCACTGAGGGGCTCCTGTTCAGCCTCTGCCTTTTCCTCCTTTCCTCCTGGCTCCTCCCTTGCTCCCAGCTGCTACCTCTGGCTACTCTGAGCTGGTCCTTTCTCTTCCCCACCCGGCAAACAGTGAAACCAGAAATTCTGCTTTTTAAAACTGGGTTTGCTGAAATAGGGAAATGAAGAGAGCCTCATATGTGCAAAGTGCTTGAGCTTAACTGCACAGACCAAGTGACACGTACTGCGGCTTTTCTAAGGCATGCACGTCTTTAGAACGCTGTCTGGATTTGCTTGATAACCAAGGCGCCAGGTCTGAGTTTTTTAAGAAAGGGAGTGGTGGTGGGGATGGGGGAGAGCAACTGGCCAATGTGACCATGGTTCTCCAGTTACAGTGCCAGGGACAGAGAAGGGCAGATGTCTTGGGACTTTGCAGGGCCCTGGCTGACTCAACACCTGGGGTGGGAGGGGCAACTCACCGCGGGCAACTCACCGCGATGAGCACGATCACAGACAGGGTGTAGTACACGGAGTCTCGGCACACGGCCCACCATGTCAGACGGACCACCTGCCAAGAGAGACCCATCAGCTGCTGATGTTGGGGCAGGTGTATCTTTTCAAATGGTGCAGCTGCCCAGACCTTGCAGGTGCAGGGCACACCTATAGAGTGCCTCCTAACTTCAGACCAATCCCTGTCCTCTGGTCCATTGGGAGAACAAAACCGAGTAATGTTCTCAAGCTGGCAAAACTACCCTCTCTTCCTCCAAGGTCCTAACAGTGTGTGTTTCACAGCAGAAGCCAGAGGCGCTGGCTCTCCCTACCAGATTTGGTGCCTTCAAGTGTAATCAGCTGCCCACTAGTGAGCCCACCTCTCTGAGGTCCAGTCCAACATTCTTCTGTGGCTCTGAGGATATCTAACAGGGTGTCAACAACAAGCCAGCTTCATGCTCCCTGCTGGGGAGGCCCAAGCCAGGCTCAGGGCTAGACTCAGGGATGGGGTTATAGGAGGTGCTTAGCTAGCCATTGCTGGGAAGGGCAAACCGACCTGCCCTCAGAGCCACAAGGAGCTCCTGGCACAGCTGGGGCTGGGTCTTGGTGTCCCCTCTGCCATCCAATCTCTTGTCATAGACGCTCATGCCCCACACCTCAGGGCACTTATCTGTAGGGCTGGAGTTAGAGAAAACCACTGACCTGCCCAGCGAATAATCCACACACTCCGATTATGCACAGGATGTTGAACACAGCAGAGCCCACGATGGTGCCCACCCCAACATCGCCATGGGTGATGAACACGCCTGGAAGGGAAAGCCACAAACCCCGGCCCTCAAATACACAGCCCTGGCCTGCCCCTTCCTCTGAGTCCCCCTAACACAGAGAAGCAAGCTGTTCATTTTTACTATCAAACAGCAGAACCAGGGAGGTGGAGGTGCCCTGAGAAACCACATACTCTAATCCTCTTTTTGGGGAATGGCTTCATGGAGATAATAATTCACATGGCATAAAATCTACCCGTGTAACGTACACAATTCAGTGGTTTTAGTATATTTACAGAATTACACAACCCAAACCACAGTCTAATTTCAGAACATCGCCACACCCCCAAAAGAAATCACATAGCCCAACTAGCACCCCACCGCGGCCCACACCCTAAGATGTCTATCTTACAGATGAGAAAGCTGAGGCTCTGAACTGGTGAATGTCCCTACTTTCTGGGCACTAAACCTGAGCTCTCTCTAGATCCCGTATCTTGGGGCTGGTGGGGATTTCTTACCGATAACAGAGGCGAACAGCTCTGGCGTTGAGCTTCCTGCAGCCATGAAGGTGGCCCCAGCCACATCTTCACTCAGACGGAGTTTCTGAAATAAAAGTGACCATAGATACTCAGGGTGTGACATGAGGGAGATGCACATGATAACTGGACACTCTAGCAGCCCAGTGGTGAGCAGGAGAGCAGTGCTGCAATTATAACCAAGCTTCTCTGCTGTAGCCTCTTATCCCCAGGCCCTGAGCACCTGCCCTCTGCCCTCTGCCAGGCCTTCAGCTCAAACTTCCTTCTCCCCTTACCCAACAGTCTACTTTCTGTTCATCCTCCAAGCCCCTGGCCAAGTAACATCTCCTTGATGAAGTCTTCCTGTGTGTCTACCCAGGGCCAGCCAGTTCCCTTGGACATGCAATGTGTCTTATCCTCAACTACTGATACACAATTTACACGTGAGAATTTCTGGGCCAGGTGTCAGCCTCCCCAACTGGGTAATGAAGGCAATGACTGGCCTTTCCATCTTTGAATCCCCTCTGTCTACAACAGGGTCTGGCACACTATGGTGCTCCACAGGAGCACCCCAGTCTAGTAACTGTCCCCTTCTATCTGCATGGGTGCAGGGCCTCTATGACAATATCAGGGCTGTGGCACCCGGAGGCCCCAACAGTCAGCTGGGTATTGCACTCTATAAGGCCTTCCTCATGACAAGCCCGACATCCAGCAGGGGCTCACAAAAACCCAGACATCCTGTCCCCAGGGTTGAGCACAGGACAGGGCTGGGAACTTTTGGTCAAGGCCTGCTCTGCTTGGCTAGGCCACATTCTGGCCACGGAGAGACATCCTCTGATCTGAAATGTGGTACTGGGGCTTTGGATGTTGGAGAAACCAGAAGTTTCAGAGTCTGCCTGACGCCAACTTGAGGTAGCTCACCCCTTCTCCAAAGGCCCCTCTGACCCCACCTCCCCA
The DNA here is from genome assembly GCA_963573935.1 of Arctocebus calabarensis. Taxonomy (NCBI): domain Eukaryota; kingdom Metazoa; phylum Chordata; class Mammalia; order Primates; family Lorisidae; genus Arctocebus; species Arctocebus calabarensis. The sequence goes on along the minus strand of CAUYON010183582.1, from coordinate 140,651 downwards.
AACTCCTGAGGAACCCCTGTGCCTACGTAAACCTCCACACTTATCAGCTGGCCATAGAAGGAGTTCTCAGAAGGGACAGAGCTCTGGGTTTGACAGAGGCTGGGGCTGGGCACAGTACTGAAACTCAAGGCCAAGGTGGGACTCCACCACCTTAACCCTGCCAAATGGCAAGTGTCCACAGGAGAGGCTTTGACACCAAAGCATCTCCAAAGACCCTCAGCAAAAGCCAGACTGTGCTACCTCCCGCCTGGCTCCTCCCTGCCTTTTCCTGGGCCATTCTTTTGGCCCAGAATATCCTTCCCCTCCTCTATGCTTGCTAAACGGCTTCCCACTTCTGAGCTACCTCCTCTATGGGTTCTTCCCCCCAACAGAGATGCTTCCTCCCTGCCTGTGAGTCCTCGGACCTGTCATGCCTCTCACCCCCTTACATTATCTTACCTACCGGGTTAGGACCATCACCATTGTCCCCTCTTGTCCTCCAGGATACAGGTAACGTCATGGGGTATCTAATACCCCCACTGAATGGAGTGCTGTGCTATCCTCACCCACCTTCCACAGGTTTCTGTCAATCCCAGAGGGGCAGGGGGCCCAACCCCGTAGCTGTGGCCTCCCTGAACTCTCAGCCTAGGTATATATACAGTAAGAATCAGCTGACTGCATTCCTTCTGAGGGCTATCTCTAGGAGGCCCACTGCCTCCCCATGCCTGTGCACCACTCGAGGGGGGCCTAAGGTCACACCTCGTGCACTAACATCCCAGTGGTCCTATTGTCCTATGTCTGTTCCTCAGACTCTTCCTGTGGCTCCATTCTCTCACTGATAGGCATCTGGAAGGAGTAAGCGTGTGGCTCCATCTGAGGAGCGGAGAGGGAGGGTAGGGGCAGAGGGGGGAGGGCCCTGACACACCTTTGTCAGCGCCTTGTTTGGGGGAATCCAAGCGTAGAGCAGCCACTCCCTTCCCAGGAGTGACACTAAGCTCCCCAAATGGTACCCAGCAGCAGAGAAAGTCACAGGGAAGCAGCTGCTCTAACCACCCATATTTCCAGCTGTAAATTGTCACCACAGTGACATGGCCCCTAACAGCTTGGAGATTTCACAGGGACAAAGAGGGGTAAAGCCTGAGCACTATGCACACAGTACTGCTGCAAATGAAGGTCGTCTTCTTCTCTTGACTCGCAACCAAGAGTAAGACAAAATAAAGAAGTAGATTAGGGTCTTGTATACAGGAAGAAATGAAAAAAGAAAGTGAAAGATTAACAAGATAATTAAGGGGAGAAAATGTCAGCCTGAGAAGGGTAGGACAGAGGGAATCCCCTGCCACCGCAGCCCAGCACCCTTCCAGGTGCAAATCTCCACCTGCCACCTACGCTGGTTATGGGAAACATTCCAGCACAGCCTGCAGGGCTGCCTGGACTTCCCACCTGACCAGGCTTGGCACACACGCCGATGGCCTGCCATGAATGCAGAGGTTGGGTAATGATTTCACACTGGGATCGTCATCTTCTGCCAAGCTCTGGGAATGGTAATCTGGGGCCTTCGGAGGGAGGTTTTGCAGTGGGGCAGATATTAAGTGCTTGGTGTAACAGTGTTCACCACCACTGTGCTCCCCACTCCTTAACCTGCCATTTACATGCGTGTCTCCTCAATTGCTCCCCAACCTCCCAAGTCTTCACTAAGGCGCTCATAGTCCCCGCCACATACCTCACAGATCTTCTCTAGAGATGGAACAAAGAAGTCATCGCACACGATGGCCAAGGCATAGAACATGTACAGAGCCTGCGAGGGAGAGAAGAGGCAAGACTGTCAGGGTACCTGCCCAAAATCCACCACACCCTAGACTAGGCTGCCCAGGCAGCAGCCAGGTGGACAGAGTGGTATGGAGGAAAACCCCAGCACTGTAGAGATAAGCTCCCTTAATCCCCTCCTTGGCAAATAGGGAAACTGAGGACCAGAGAGGAGAAATAACATGCCAAGTAGCAGAGGGGACTGTAACTCAGGCCACGGGATCTTGTGCTTTCCCCTCTCTTGTGATCTTGGACTATAATAAGAAATGTGTGTTTGGGCTCTGCCTGGAGCTGCTGTCACACAGGTCCTAAAACCCTAGGACTGTCTTCTGCACACTCATGAGGTGACTGGTGGCTGGGGGCCTACCCTCAGGATGTGGGCTGGTCACTAAAAAGACTAAGGCATGATCAGAGGGTTGGGACTTTCAGTCCTACTCTCCAACTTCTGGGGAGGGGCTGAAGGTCAAGTTGATCACCAATGGCCAATGATATGATCAGTCATGTTTATGTAATGAAACCTACATGAAAACCTAAAAAAGACATGGTTTGAAGAGTTTCTGGGCTCACATGGAGGTGGTGCCTTGGAGGGATGCGAGAAAGCCCCAGCCCTTTCCCCCATACCTCACATTTTGTATCTCTTCCATCTGGCTGTTTGTCTATGTCCTTTATAATAATATTTTTAATAAATCGGCAAATGGTAGTTAAATGTTTCCCTGAGTTCCATGACTTGCTCTAGCAAATTAGTCAAACCTGATCAAGGGGTCATGAAAACTTTGATTTATCATTGATTGGTGAGAAGCACAGGCCACAGCCAGGTGCTTTCAAATGGCATCTGAAGTGGGGGCCGTCACTGTCTCTCGGTGGATAGTGCCAGAATCAAAGCGAACCAGGAGACAACTAGTTGGTGTTCACTAAATTGCTTAGTATAGGGGGAATAAGCCCACACACATCTTGGTGACCAGAGGTGAAGCAAAATGTGGTAAGTTGGATAGCAGGGAAAACACTTAGTTTTTTCCTATCTTAAACCTCTCTTCTTCAAGAAGCAGGCCTCTTCGCTAGCACCGGAGTCTACCCTCAAAAGGCAAGATCTAACCCTAAGGGCCAAGAAGGAAAATGTTAAGCGCCCCCTGCTGAAACAAACGGCAACTTGAAACCCATAATTTCCTGGGATATTGCCTAATGCTGGCACATGTGAAATTACACAGGCCATTTACAAACTGAGAAGTTTGTGGAATAAAGAATCCAGACTCTCATGCTGATTCTGGGACTTCTTTGCCACATGACTGTGGATAAGTCAAATCTCTAGGTTTCGGTATCCTCATCGGTTTAATGATGACACAGGAACAGATTGGTAATTTTAAAATGCTTCTGTGTCTGGAGCTTCTCTGTGCCTGGCTCATACATGCAGCTATCCAGGGGAGCTTCCTTGAGCTTGTCCTAAGTATCCACATTCTAGGAATCAGGGATATGCTGGGAAGGACACCAGGAAAACCCTCTCATAACATACCCTAGTGAGGAACAAACCAACAGCCAAACAGGCATCTATAACTTCCAGGAAACAAGTACAAGGACCCTGAGGAGAGAGTGTACTCGATGCATCTGAAGAACAACAGGTGGAACAAAGCCACTGAGGCTGGAGGGAGAGGCAAGGACCAGGACCCATGGAAAGGAGAAGGGTTTTACTTTAAGCATCAGGGGAAGCCATTTCTTTCTTTGAAGAAAAAGTGATATGGAGGCCCTGTTTGCAAAAGAGAAAGGCCTGGCGGCTTCAGCCAAATCAGTGTGACAAATTCCAAATTAATTAATTATGATTAAATAAAGTGGACGATATGTTAGTTGTGCCTGGGGCATCTGAGGCAGGTGTACAGTCTAGCAGTGACTGCCCCTAGGTTGAACCCATCATCTTTTAGGCAGAAAGCACAAAGAAATATATTTATTTATTTTCCTTCCTTCTTTTTTTTTTTTTTTTTAGACAGAGTCTTATTATGTTGCCCTCAGTAGAGTGCTGGGGCATCACAGTTCACAGTAACCTCCAACTCTTGGGCTTAAGCAATTCTCTTGCTTCAGCCTTCCAAGTGTCTGGGACTACAGCTGCCCACCACAATGGCTGGCTAATTTTTTATTGTAGTTGCCATTGTGGTTTGGCAGGGCAGGGCTGGTTTCAAACCCACCAGCCCCAGTGTATGTGGCCAGTGCCCTAACCGCTGAGCTAGAGGCACCAAGCCAGAAATATGTTTATTTCTTTATAGCAGGGTGTGGGTAAAGGGGAGAGAGCACACGGAAAAGGCCCTGCTACGGAGTTCAGGATTCTAACTCGAATTCACACTCATAGCAATCACCTCCTGTGAGGCCAAAGGGCCACTCTCTCCTCTGATGCCCTCAGAAACACTGGTGAGAAAGGGGACCCCAGATAGCACCCTGATTTCAATCTCCTGGGCCAGGGAGCACTGCAGACAAAATGGGCTCCTAAGTTAAGGTCTTTTCATGCTCTAAAGAAAAGGTTGGCAAACTTTTATATAAATAGTCAGTAATATTTTAGGCTCTGCAGGTCAAATGTTCTCTTTCACAATTACTCTGCTGTTGTAGAACAAAGGCAGCTACAGAATGGGTATGGCCTAAGTTCCAATAAAACTTTATTTATAAAAACAGGTGGTGAGCTAGGTTTGGCCCTCTACTTTCAATTGGTAACCCCTGCTCTAACGGATTCCTACAAAATTCTGGAGGTGTGCTCAGTTCAGCATAAAAGGCTTTGTCTCAGCTATGCCAAGACTTTCACAAGGCAGGGTTATAGGCCTGTGGGACAGTCAGCCATGTCCACACTGCCTAGTGAAAGGAGAGGGAATATAAAACCAGAGAAGCCAGAAAGATAATAACTCTATCATAAAAATAACGAATAGGTTGTCATTCAAAATTTGCCTACAAGTCTCGTTCTAATCTTCATTTTTATTAATGGCTTATCCTTTTAATTAAAGTTTTACTCATTCATTATTCTCTAGTTGTTACTATCTATGTGGGAATCCCAGATTTCACTTTCTTAATTATCTCGTGCAAAGACTAATACATGGTTGGGTATAAACACACAAGCAGATGGTGATGGGTGGTCAGGGAAGCTGATCAGAAGAATTTTCAGTGGTTGATCCAAAGTAGAGGAAAAAACATTGACCATTTTTGTCTCCTTATACCATATAATAGAGTCAGCAAACTTTTTCTGTAAAGGGCCAGATAGTGACTATTTTTGGCTTTGTGGGCCACAGCTTCTCTGATGCAACTGCTCAGTCCTGCCACTGAAGTGCAAAAGTAGCCACAGATAATATAGAAATGAGAATGGCTGTGTTCCAATAAAACTTTATTTACAAATACAGGCAGAGGGCCAGACTTCCCCATGGCTATAATTTGCCTAACTCCATCACAAGTGAGTGACCTGTAATTTAGTTTTGAACCCATCATTTCTTTTTGAGTTACTACTTGAATTTCACCATAGTCATCAAGTCCTATCTGAATATAAAGGAATGTTTGACTAGAAGTGCACCCAAGTTTTAAACTACAAATGCACTTTGACTTAACGATGGAGTTAGGTCTCAATAAAACCATCTCTAAGATGAAAATATCGTTAAGTCAAAAAGGCAGGTAATACCCCTAACTGACTGGAGATCATAGTTCAGCCTAGCCTCCCTTCAATGTATTCAGAAAACTTTAAATTAGTCTATAATTGGGCAAAATCATCTGGCAACACAGCATCTGTTGTCTACTCTCATGATGGCAGGGTGATTGGGAGCTATGACTTGCTGCCACTGCCAGCATCAGGAGAGAATATCTCCTGCCTATTGCTAGCCCTGGGAAAGATAAAATTCAAAAAATCAAAGTACAGTTTCTACCTTTTGCAACATCATAAGGTTGAAAAATCTTAAGGCAAACCATGTTGGGTCAGGGAGCATCTGTATAGCCATGTAAAAGTGGTAATGTAAGGGTAGTCCAAGGAAACGTGACAGTGAACACACAGAGAGGACTGATCGTGTGCCATGTAGTGCCTGATGCACTTGACCCGTGTTCATACATCACGCCTATTTTACAAAAGCAGAAGATGTGGGATGAAAGACTTGAATTCTTGTGCTGTGTGACACTGGGCACATCACCTATTATACTTAAGATACCGTTTTTCTTTGTGGGTAAAACAGGTCCAAACTCTGCTCTCCACACAGGGCTGTTACAAGTATGAAACAAGACTGCAGCTAACCTATGGCTCTGCCTCACTGTGGGGAGGCTCCACATGCCCCCAGTTTAGTGACATCAGCCCATGAGGACCACTTACACCAAGAATATGCAGCAGGACGGCTCCATGCTGTCGCTCCTTATTGGAGAACAGGTCTGAGGGGAACTCATGAATTGCTGGAAGACAAGAGGAGACAGCAGAGCATTAGTTATCCGTGGGCCTCCTGACAAACTCACTAGACATTTGGGAGTCCACCAAGGAACTGCAGAGCTGCCTCAGAATTGGGACTGAGCAGACAGAGGGCAGCCATCTCCCAGTCCAGGGCAGACTGCTTAGGGAAAAGCAGATGGATACTCTAGCACCTTCGAGTTGATCACGTGTTAGATGTGCCTTGTGTTTTTTTAAAAAACAGCATGAAATGCTTCACACCTACTCAGATGGCTATAATCTAAGAGACAGATAATAACAAGTGTTGGCAAGAAACACTCATACATTGCAGGTGGGAATGTAAAGTGGTCCAACGCTGGAAGAGAGTCTGGCAGTTTCCCAAAAGATTAAACACAGAGTTATGTGACTGAGCAATTCTACTCCCCAGCGTATACTCAACAGAAATGGAAACATATGTTCACGCAGAAACTTGTAAATGAATGCTCATAGCTGTATTATTCCTAATAGCCAAAATAATGTGGAAATAATCCAAATAAAATGCTCAGGATTTGAGTACCTTCCATGTACTCCCATGCAGCTCTGAGCGATTCACCTACCTGAGATTGTTTACGGGTAAGAGAGAAATAATCCCCTTTCACCTTTCTGCCCTGTTTGAGATGACCGGTAGATAAGCACTTTCATGAACAAATGCACACACAAACAAATGCCATTTCTACAGATTCCCACAGACTGATCCTCATCATACTGGCTAGGCCAGAACTTCTAGAAGGCAGGTATCCACACTCTCCTGTTCGCCACTACATCTTTAATGCCTAGGCCAGGCCTGGTACACAGTAGGTTCTCAGTTGACCTTAGCAATCAACTCAATAAACCAATGAGAAAATATTAACCAAAATAACAGTCTTTATCATCTCATCCTATTATCCCTGAAAACCCCTCAAGTTCCTGGAACGACACCTGGTTCATAGTGTGCACTTGATAAAAGCTTGTTAAATAAACTTCCACGACAGAAATCCCTTCTCTGTAAATATAATTTAGCCCGAAGCTCTGGAAATGCTGGCTTCTTCTTTATATGGAAACTTCTCTCATTGTTAAGATCAGATTTTTCCAGTTAAGACACAGAAAACACTAACTCCCCAGATACACAGAAAATGTGCCCACTTTGAAACAAGCAGCATTTAATGAAAAATAGATTCTTCTACTTCTCTCACATCTCTCCCTCCCTCTCCTCTCTCTTTGTAATCAAAGTTCTTTAATAGAATTGTTGCTGTCAGTTCAAGGACATAGATTCACTTCAAGGTTTTTCAGCTCAGGGATGGAGAATTATAAAGGGAGAGACTCTCCATTCCTGAAGCCAAGATCTTGTTTCCAGGAGAAATGCATTTGTCTGGGATATTTCAGTGTATAGATCAATAGACACTTCTACCATGAAAATTTGAGACATTTCCCCATTCTCCAAATCAGTGTGCTGGGAGCTGGTGATTTATCCAAGCCTGGGAATTAGAATAACATCTTTGAAAATGTTTGAAAAACTAGAATCTTTCAAAATTAGAATAATATCATGCCATCTTTCTGCTGCTCAGGACACGTCTGGCTCCAGCAGAGAGGGATGTGGATTACAAATAAATGGCTCTGCCCTTGGTAGAAACAGATGACTATCCTCTCTGGCCCATGCCTTGCTCTGCACCCCCATGCATATACAAGAAGGCCTCAGAGGAGAGAGTGAACGCCATGCGTAGCCTTTATTTGTCAACAAAGACAGTGGGTAAGGAGCAGAGCTCCCAAATGCCTGAGACCCACCATACTGTACCCCATCCAAGTCTTCCTGGCATATCCTAAAGCCATGGGCAGGCCCTATAGCCATAAATTACAATCTGTTTTCAGATGGGGCTCAGAGACATGACTAGCTCAGGACACCCAGCCATATAAAGCAGGACTCATAGCAGTACCCTATGTTCCCTGTCCAGGGTCAGGGACTGCTTCTAACACCGAGATGTTCTGGCCAAGAGGAAATCAAGTGCACTGTGGATTGGGATGCAGGTTGAACTACTCGTGAGTCTGAGTGACCTGGGCTGTGCTGTTCAACCTCTCTAGTCCTCTACCTCTCCAGTGACAATTTGCTGCAAAATGCAAAGCAATAAAACAGTCATCTTCATTGTGTGTGGCGTGCCCTGCAAGGCTACCAAAGGCTGCAAAAGCAAGCAGATACCCACCCACCCTGCCCAGGAGACAGCTGATGGTGGGGACTGTCCACTCCCCGTCAAATCCTCTAGAAAATGGCATAGGGCAGGGATTCAGATCACTGAGCACCCTCAATGGAAACCAGGCCTCCCAACTTTGACACCAATGGCGGCAACTTGGAACCACACATGTCCTGTACAGGTGCTCAGCACAGTGTCTTTAGAAGTGGATGGAGGCAGGGCTTGGTGGCACCCTATAATCCTAGCACTCTGGCCAAGGCAGGTAGATTGCTTGAGCTCAGGAGTTTGAGACCAACCTGAAGAAGAGTGAGATCCATCTCTACTAAAAATAAAATAACTAGCCAGGTGTTGTGGCACACATCTATAGTCCCAGTTACTCAGGAGGCTCAGGCAAGAGGATCACTTAAGCCCAGGAGTTTGAGGTTGCTGTGAGCTATGACGTTACCACAGTCTACCCAGAGCAACAAAGTGAGACTGTCTCAAAAACAAATGCAGGAAAAAAACAGAAGCAGAAGGATTTAGGCTTCAGGAAGTGCTTTTGCCCGTTATAGCCTATGTGACCTTCGTAAGTTGCTTAACACCTCAGTGGTTGTGCCCTCACCTATGATGGGGATCACAAGAGAATCTGGGGCCATAAAGAGTGAGACAACATTCACCCAGCACTGAGCTTAGCCTGGCTGCCCAGCACTCTGACCATTGTCAACTTACAGACTCATCCCTTGCTGCCCATTTTTCCCACAGCTCCACAAGACACAGCCTTGGTGTGTGAAAGCAAAAGAAAAGATAATACTGGCTTCGTGGGGCAAGAGAGAACAAGTGAGCAAGAGAATGAAACAGAGTAATAGATTAGACAGGCCACATTTGACTCTGAACACTGGAGTGATTTAATCCTAGGTTCTTGAGAAAACCTTCCTTCTCCTCCCATGGGCTTGCTGCTGGGCCACCTTCAAGGGCGTGATGCTCATGTTTCTTAGAGGGACTGAGCCTGCCTTGTCTGCTCAAATCCCCACCAGGGCATACAGCAAGATCAGCAGGGTGCACACATGGCTTTCAAGGTCACGCCTAAGCCTTTAAGCCGTAGAAATCTGGAGGTGGTGGGTGCAGGGAAGTGAGAGATGTATCTGCAGGTGGAGCTGAGCTTAGGCCAACAGGGATGATCCCAGCACTCACTACACCTGGTGGTGGGATGCATGTCAGACAGGGGCTACAGGAGGTAAGGCGACCACTCACCACTCCCTTTTAAGATTCTTGCCTTTGCCCAGAAGTGGCTTTTGGTCCCACACATGCCCAGGCATTCCTGTACCCCAGATGTCTGCCTCCCTTGCACATGTCCATCCTCAACTGTGTGCAGGGCCCAGGGGAGCTGGGGGAGGCCCTTCCTGCCAGCTGTCTTCCTAAACATTGGGGGGGAAATCTCAAGGTCCTAGGAGACAAAAGCACACCCGATCCCCCCAGCTGCCTACAAACTACCAACTGGAGGCCCCAAGGCACACTTGAGCTTTTTTGTTTACACACAAAAAGCTACTTGGGTAATGCTCTACATTGCTGCTGCCCCTTCAGGGCTCTATACTTTGCCAACATTGCCGCTAGTTCTCAAGATGTATGAATTTATCCAACAAGTATTTACAGAACTCCCATTTGATAGATGTTGGGCTCTCTCTTTGGGAACTGCTGGATGAAATTCTTATGTACTCTGAGGCATCCTTGGACATAGCAGCTCTTTTGGACATAGCAGTTCTTCATCTTGGAGGGTGATCTCCCTTTCAAGAAGGCCAAAGTTATTCAAAACGTGGTAGATTATCAATGTGGAAAATACCTTGATCTTAAAAGAGTACAAGTTAGTGCCATTTCTTGAGCATTTGCTATATGCGGGGCCCTAGGCTTTGTGCTAAGCCTGTGACTGTGTCCTGTCGGGTACATACAGGTGAGTAAACATATGACTGAGAGGTGGTAAGAAAACCAAAGTTGGGAATCCAACCAGCACCAAGCTCTTTTTATCTGAGCATTTTACCCACAACAGGTACACAACCAGAGACTATGGTCCTCTCTTCATCCTAGGAGCAGGCTTTGTGTTCCTGAAAACTTTAAGGGCCATAGAAGTTATGCTGTTGAAATGTACATTGCATTTTGTAGGTCAATTCTGCCTATATCCAGAACCCACATGTACAGCGGTCTAGACCAGGGGTGTCCAACCTGAGGCCTGTAGGCCACATGCTGATTTTGTAGAAATTTTTCTGCTAATCTGTGGTATCAAATATCACAAAAAGTATGCAAAGACTTTTTTTTTTCTTTTGGTTAAATAGCTTTTGTTAGTGTTTGTTTATTTAGTGTGTGGCCCAAGACAACTTTTCTCCTTCAAATGTGCAACAGAGAAAAAGAAAAGTTGGACACCTCTGGCTAAGCCATTATTCCATGGATTTAGGGACAACCTGTCACTCATCTTCCTTGACCTTGAAACATTTAATAAAACTGACTACTTCCTATTTATGCAGGAATGTATATATGAATAAATGCATGAATGAATGGACCAATCCATCTATCTTACACACAGTTAAATTCATGTTTTATGGTAAGTAGGTGTATAGGTTTTGAGAAACGCATGAAAGACATCACCAGTTGTGTATCTCCCATCACATCCCTGAGTTACAAAAGTTTCTCTATCCCCCAAATTCCCTTGTGCAATCTTTTTGTAATCAACCCCTCCCTGTACCCCTAATCCCTGGTTATTTAAGCTACCCACTCTATTTTGTTACAGCAACTCAAATGGGCTAAGACAATTGGGAAATGCAATGATCAAGTCCAGAAATACCCTATGTAAGAATGAGGAAGTGGGTGCTTTGCCAGGAGAGCCTCCCAATACTTAGGTCTCTATGACCCCGCTCGCTTGTGGAAACAGTAGTAGGAACTTCCTTTGAGCCCTTTGAATCCTCTCAATTGGCTGAAACAACTTCACACTCAGAACCCTAGCTGCAAGGGAATCGGGACTCTTTAGAACAGGAGGTAGGGCTGGCGTATGGAACCCCAAAGGGCACAGTTGCCCACCTGTGCCATCCCATGGCAAGCATGGAGGTAGGTGTTTGGGAAATGTCTCCTGAGGAAATGTACATCTGGCCTTCAACTTCCCTTCTGATACTAACTCTGGAGTTGCCAATATGAGCTCTGCTCAGAAGGATCTGCAGGAGACAGTCTCACTGGCCCTGATTTCTCCTCTCTACTTTTCCCAAACTTCTTGGATACTACACAGCCACCTTTATCAGATGGAAAGTTTTTGACAGAGATGTGCTTTCTTTCTGTGAGATGCTCATCTTTCTTAAGCCTTTCAATTAGTCAGTTCTCTTTAGGGAACATAAACTGTGAATTGAATTTTCTTTAAAGGAAAAAACTGCCTCAAAACATGCCAGTCTCTCTCTGCTTTCTACCCTTGTTAAAAATAACCCCACCTTCTAAGCCCTGACGTTTATTCCGAAACGATGAAAACTAGACTGGAAGGCTGGGAAGTAATTTAAATAGCTTCAGATTTCTATCATTTTAACTTATATAAGGTATGTGTTTTAGAAACCACCCAAGTGCCAGAAACTGAAAGCAAAAAATTGTGATTTTTCTCTAAATTGTATGGTTTAAAATAACTCCTGCTAAGAATTTTATGCCTTTCATGGGCAACGGTTGGAACGTCTAGGTTTTTATACCCATCACCCTCACGTCTCAAACAGGAGTAAAAATAATTAGATTAAATCATTGGTTTAAACTCCATGAAAAGGAGTTAAAATCCTATTTTATTTCAGTACATTCCAAAAGAGATTAAGTGCCACAAAATAATAAAAATATAATTGGAAGACTCAGCAATAGGACTGCTCTTTCCAGGAGCAATCATCATGGAATTTAATAGCTAACCAAGGCCCCAGATATGATATAGCTCAGTTATTCTCTACCCAAGAGGGAGACTGGGCTTGTTACTATCACAGGGGCAATATTTTCTAAGCCATCCCTGCTATCCCCAGCTCTTTCCTTGCCCCGATGCTGAGCATCTTTGCCCTGCCCCATCAAGAACCACTTAATCTCTCAGTTTAAAGAGAACACAGAGCCAGGCATGGTGACTCATGCCTGTAATCCTAGTACTCTGGGAGGCCGAGGCAGTGCAATTTTTTTTTTTTTTTTTACAAAGCTTCACTCTAAGTATTTTATACATGGCATTTTATTTAATAGTCACAATGAAATATCATTAGCCCCATTTCACAGATGGACTAATTAGGGCAGGTTAAGGTTAAGTGAATTTTCCCAAGGTCACACAACCAAGAAGTGGCAGAGCTAAGACTGAAATCTGGGTAATCCAGCTCATGATGGCACTTGCGTGGATAACAAAAGCCAGAAAATGTTCCTTCTCTTTGACATAAGAATTCCTTGTTATGATGCTGTCATTGCAAGGATGATTGAGTAACCAGCTGGATTCATACACATGGAAATGGCACATGTCAGTCATTACAGGCCTCTCCTAGAGAAAATTTTCACCTCATCTTGACTAATCACATCTGCAAGGACCCTATTTCTGAAAAAAGGTCACAGTCATAGGTAGCATGGGTCAGGAATTCAACATACCTTTTAGAGGGAACAACGCAACCCACAATAGCACCATATCTGTTGTCTGATTAGCCCTTTATTCATGAAACACAGACACTGAACACAATTCCTGTATTAACAAGTTCTAATAAGAGCAACATCATTGAGTCTTTTATATGCTCTGATTTCTCCAGGACAGTCCTAATTATACCTGCTGTCAGTCTAACTAGTAGTATCTCCTTCACTCTCAAAAATATCCTAGTTTGAATGATAAATTTCATGTTCAATCTATTCAGTAGGTACACAATGTCCTGGAATAAAATTAATACCAGTTAGCAAGGAAAGGTCTAAGTAGTCTGTGTTAACATGTCAAGAAAGTCTCCAACGTGGATACTGAGTACTTCCTCTTCTAGATAGCCCCAAGTTCAACAAGGTGAGATATGGTATAGGGTTGTGCTTGGACTTGAAGCTCCAAGCTTTAACTCTAACTGAAGCTAAGGGAAGATAGATGATTTGCCAAGAGCACATGGTCCAGGCGTCCTGCTAATAGGGAAGGGCCTGGAGGGAGGCTAGAACGACCCCTCCATTTACCCCCGACAAGCTCCAGTTCTGAGGTCAGGGCCAGGCAGCAAGCTGGATGTGATGGTGAGTTTTCTGTGCCAAGTTGGCTGGGCTGCAACACCCAATTGTTTAGCTGAATATAAACCTAGGTGTTGCTATGAAAGTGTTTCATGCATGTGCCTTACATCTATAATCAGATAATGTAAAGATTACTTTCAATAATGCAGGTGTAAATTCAGCTCCACTCCCATCAACTGAAGGCCTTAATAGCAGAAACTGAGGTTTTCTGGAGAAGAAGACATTCTTCCTCCAGACTGAGCATCAACTCTTACCTTAGAATGTCCAACCTGCTGTATGATCTACAGATTTTGTACTTGCAGGCTTATGGAATCATGAGAATTAATTCCTCAAATGTATCCCTTTATCGACACATACAGCAATATGTGTATATATACCTTCCACAGGTTCTGTCTCTCTGGAGACAGACGTACACTGGAACGTGAAAATGGGAGTTGGAATATGAAGGAGAAATCACACCTGCCCCCAGATGAAGCAGAGCCAGGAGACCAGGCTGGTAGAGAGACAAGCACTTAGAGCTCAAGGAGGGGCCTGACAGCTGTGGGCCAAGCCATCCCCGCCTCAGCACTTAGCTCCAGCCGTGTCTCCCTACCGCTGCTCCAAGGCTTCCTTGTCTAGACGTGTTTCTCCTTGGCACAATCCTGCCTCTCTTTCTAGACTTAATCCCTGCAGGTCCCCTGAGTAGCCTCAAGGCAAGAAGTCTCAGATCAGGATTCAGCACAAACAGGAGCTGAGTTTGTCAGCTCTATTCGGGAGAGCCCACTGAGATCTGCCTGGAAAGGACAGAACGTCTCCTTTTGTAAACCTGTTGCACACAGCAGGCCATTGCTGCTGAGTGCTGACTGAACAAATACAGATAGGCATCACTTCACATAGGTACATCCTGAGAAGTGGTCGTTAGGCAATTTCATTGTTGTGCGGAAATCTCAGAGTCAGCTTAAGAAACCTGGTGACTGAGCTCACTACATACCTATGGTATGATCTGACCTACGACTCCTAAACTATAAAACTGCACAGCATATTATTGTACCAAGGACAGATAGTAGGCGATTATAATGCAATGATAAGTATTTGTGTATCCAAACACATCTAAACATAGAAAAACTACAGTAAAAACACAGTATAAAAGATAATGTGCTGCTGAATTGATTTGCTAATATTTTGTTGAGGATTTGTACATCTATATTTATAAGGGATTTTGGACTCTAGTTTTCTTTGTTGTGTCCTTTCCTGGCTTTGGTATTAAAGTGATACGGGCTTCGTAGAATAATCTGGGGAAGATTTCCTCCTTCTTGGTGTTATGGAATAATTTCTATGGTATGGGATCACCTTTTCTTTGAAGTTCTGGTAAAATTTGACTGTGACTCCATCTGGGCTGGGGATTTTTTGTTGTTATTGCTGAAAGATTTGTTATTCCTGCTTCCATCTTGTTGCTCACTATTGGTTTGCTGAGGAGCTCTATTTCTTCCTGATTGAGTCTTGAGAGACTTTGTATTTACCAAATATCCCCTACATTTGTCAATATCCTCTACATTTTTCAGTTTATGTGTGTATGTATTTGTCAATATCCTCTACATTTTTGAGTTTATGTGTGCAAAGATTTTCATAGTATTTGAGGATGATGTTTTGTATTTCTGTGGTGTCAGCTGTAATATCTCCTTTTTCATTTCTGATTGAGTTTATTTGGGGTCCTTTCTCTTCTATTTCTGGTTGACCTAGCAAGAGGTCTATAAATTTTGCTTATCTTTTCAAAGAACCAACTTTTTGTTTCATTTATCCTTTTTTGTTTTTTGTTTTTGCAGTTTTTGGCTGAGGCTAGGTTTGAACCCACCATCTCTGGTATATAGAGCTGGCACTCTACTCCTTGAGCCACAGGCACTGCTTGATCCTTTGTATTTTTTTTTCTTCATTTCCTTTAGTTCTGCTCTGATTTTAGTTACTGTTTGCTCTTCCTTTTCTAGTTCTATGAGACATGTTTCTAGATTGTTAATTTGTGATCTTTCTGTCTTTTTGATGCAGGCATTTAAGGCTACCAATGTCATATTTCAGATATTGAAAAAATAATTCTGTGCTTGGTTTGGAACCAGAAAGGGGCCTGTAGCAAAAATAACAAATCTGGAGGCATCACATTACCAGACCTCAAACTATACTATAAGGCTATAGTAACCAAAACAACAAGGTATTGGCACAGAAATAGAGACACAGACCAATGAAACAGAATAGAGAACTGAGAAATAAAACCACTGTCAAATTGCCATCTGACCTTTGATAAAGTAGCCAGTAATATACACTGAGGAAAAGAAGTCCTATTCAATAAATGGTGCTGGGAGATTGGATAGCACATGCAGAAGATTGAAAAAAGATCCATTTACAAAAATTGATTCAAGATGGATACATGATTTGAATGTAAGTCATGAAACCATAAGTATTCCAAGGGAAAATGTTGGAAAAACTTTTCTAGATATTGACCTGAGCAAAGAATTTATAAGAAAGACCCTAATGTCAATCCCAGCAACAACAAAAATAAATAAATGAGACTTGATTAAATTAAAGGCTTCTGAACAGCTAAGGAAATAACCAACAACAACAACAAAAAAAGAGGGCTTGATTACATTAAACACTTCTGCACAGCTAAGGAAATAATCAACATAATAAATACATAAACTGCAGAATGGGAGAAAACATTCCCAAGCTATACATCTGATAAAGATGATAATAACCAGAACCTAGAAAGAACTCAAGCAAATCAACAAGGAAAAAACAAACAAACAACAAAAAAAAAATTAAAAAGTGGGCAAAAGACATGAACAGAAGCTTTTCAAATGAAGATAGACAAATGGCCAATAGACACATGAAAAAAATGTTCAACTTCACTAATTATGAGGGAAATAGAAATTAAAATTCCAATGAGATGACAAGTTATTCCTGTTAAAATGGCTTCTATTAAAAAGTCCAAAAACAATAGATGCTGGTGTGATGCAGAGATAAAGGAATGCTTCAACATTTTTGGTGGGACTGCAAATTAGTACAATCTTTATGGAAAATAGTGTGAAGATTCCTCAAAGAACTAACAGTAGACCTACCATTTGATCCAGCAATCCTGCTACTGGGCATTTACCCAAAGGAAAAGAAGTCATTTTATCAAAAAGATGCCTGCACTTGAATGTTTATAGCTGCACAATTCACAACTGCAAAGATGCGGAATCAATTCAGGTGCCCATCAATTCATGAGTGGATTAACAAAATGTGGTATATGTATACCATGGCATACTACTCAGCCATAAGGAAGAATGAATTAAGGCCTTTTGCAACAATTTGGATGGAACTGGAGATCATTTACCTAAGTGGTATCTAAAGAATGGGTAAACAAACACTACATATACTCCCCATTAAACTGTAACTAACTGATGAACACACATGTGCTCAGAGGGAAGATTCAATGGAAATCAAGAAGGTGGGAGAGTTAAGGCACTCTACCTGGGTGATGGGCACACTTACAACCCTGACTCAAGCATAACAAAAGCAATCCATATAACCAAAATCATCTATATGCCCATACTATTTTGAAACAGAAAACAAAAAAGAAAGGAAGGAAGAAACTGATAGTCTTAATATACTTCTGGGTGTGCCTCACACAAAGTAGGTGCTACTAAGCATTGTAGAAAGACAGAAAGTTGTAAGACCAACTTTAAAAGTTGGACATATGACCCTTTTTTCTAAGATCTCATAAGAATAAAAGTCTGCCTAATTACCTTCTACGTTCAGTGCTTATTCTCATCCTTGGCTCTGGCAAAAATTTTTCCACCATCGGCCTAGCACCCGTAACTCAGTGGTTACAGCACTAGCCACATACACTGGGGCTGGCGGGTTTGAGCCCAGCCTGGGCCTGCTAAACAACAATGACAATGGCAACAAAAAAAATAGTCGGGCGTTGTGACGGGCACCTGTAATCCAAGCTACTTGGGAGGCTGAAGTAAGGGAATCGCTTGAGCCCAAGAGTTTCATGTTGCTGTGAGCTGTGACACCATGAGGGTGACATAGTGAGAGTCTGTCTCAAAAAATTATAATAATAATTTTTTTTTCCTCTTTAGAGTCACTAGGGTCTGAATTTTATTCCTGGCTTTCTTGTGTGAACCAGTCAAAAATTACATAGCTCCATAGTTTCCACAAAAACACTAGGAAATCTGAGGAGGTTCTTAGCTTGTTATAGACAGGAGATTGACCAGAATCACAGCATAAGAAATGAGATGAGCCGCTTTAGTCCACTGAACCGCCAACATCTTTTCTGACCCACTGTGCCCTCTCTTCAAAAATACCCACAAAGAAAATCTCATGAATGTTATGTCAATCAGGTTGATAAAAATATCTCAGATTGTATGCAAAGCCCGCACACTGTACCCCATGACTGAACTAATGTACACAGCTATGATTCAATAAAAAAAAAAAAAAGAAAGAAACAAAAATACCCACAAAACTGAGGGTGAGGAATCTGACAAGACACACGGAGTAAAGGCCTGGACAGCTCAGTCCTGATCTCAGTTTCAACACTTATTTTGGCAGCACTGGCCTCCGTGTTCTCCTCTAGACGAGGCCAGCATGTGGTGGTGCCCGGCCATAGCGGCTGCTCAGCTCAGTGTATGATGCTCTGAGCCCCTGTGATGCAGAGCACATGCCAGGTAAGAAGCTCATTGTGAAGACAGGAAACGTCTGTCTGCTTCCCGCCAGCCTGCTTCTCTCTTTCCCTTACTTACTGGTCCAACCTGTGGGTCCTTCCCCATGTGCACTCTACCTGGCATCTTGTCTGCACAGCTGGAAATGCTGACAGCACAGAAGTCTCCAGCCTTTCTCATCCCTCAGCCTACAGGGCCCCACCAGGGGCATGACCAAGCACTGTCCTTTCCCTGAAGGATGGCAGGGATTTCTCAGCGTTTTAGGCTTGGAATTTAAAATTCATGCAGATTTCACACTGCCATCTCTCACCATTTATAAGCCTATTCTGGGCCACAGGACCAAAGACAATAGGGTCAAACTTCCAGCATTGACCACTGACAATGGACAAGCCATGCTGGGCTCTGGGACCAGAAAAACAGAACATAATTGGCCCCATTTCCAGGGACAGGCTGGCACAGGAATGTGTAGGCAGGAGGTCTGACCTCCAGTTCCAAAGCAGCTTGCTTAGGGAAATGATCAGGGAATAAAACAATTCACAAGAAGGTCAGTGGAAAAGCACAACTTCAGATCTTCCTCAGGAGAATTCTGAACAAGGCCAGAAGTGTGTTAGCGGGGAGTAATCATTCTGAACACCTTCCAACAAGAGGTGACTCGGTACTTTTCCTCAGTGGGTCCAGTACTGGATTGGGTGTTGTGGCAGGCGCCTGTAGTCCCAGCTACTCGGGAGGCTGAGGCAAGAGGATTGCTTGAGCCCAAAAGTTGAGGTTGCTGTGATCTAGACTGTAGATTGTAAAGCAATATGACCATTCAACAACCAAGTAAGTGATCATTTTTCTAAGGATTTTTCTAGTATTTTATAATCATATCAATCCTCCGCCTGCACACGCATGTACAAAGATGACAGATGGACATCATATCATTGCCTAAAAGTGACAAAAACCCCAGAGCACACAGCGGCCTCTACACATGCAGAGTGTTTTCTAACGTTACTCTGGGTCTAAGGCTGCGTTCAAGTGTGGTCAGTGAATGAAGTGCACTATACCTGGCAATGAGCTGTTGGGTTTTTTTGCTGTTGTTGTTTTCTGTGTTTTTGAGACAGAGTCTCACTCTGTCACCCTGGGCAGAGTGCTATGGCTTCAGCCTAGATCACAGCAACCTCAACTCTTGGACTTAAATAATCCTCTTGCCTCAAGCTCCTCCCAAGTAGCTGGGACTACAGGCGCCTGTCACAAAACCCATCTAGTTTTGCTATTTTCAGTAGAGTTAGGGTCATGCTCTTGCTCAGGCTGGTCTCAAACTCCTGAGCTCAGACGATCTACCCACTTTGGCCTCCCAGAGTGCTAAGGTTACAAGTGTGAGCCATGGTGCAGCCTGGTTTTTGCTTTTTTAAATTTTTTTAATGATAGGTAATTTTTAAAAAGTTTTATTTATTCTTTGTATTTTGTAGGGACAGTGTCTTGCTATGTTGCTCAGGCTGGACTCAAACTTCTGGGTAAAAGTGATCCTCCTGCCTCCACCTCCTCAGGAGCTGGGATCTCAGGCATGTGCCACTGCACTGAGCATGTCCGTGAACTCTGTCACACATCCCTGACAGAAGAGGAATCGAGTGAGCATTTAAACACATGTAAAGCAATAGGACAGTGCGACAACCGAGTATGTGATCATTTTTCTAGTCTTTTATAATCATATCAATCCAATAAAGAAACAAGTCTTTCATTACAGACAGTGTAAGAAGCACTCATGTGGGGACAGCAGTGACTATCCCCCTACTTATGACACCAGAGATATTTTGGGTTGTCACAAGTGGGAGAAGGTGCTACTGGTATCCAGTAGGGAGAACAAGGGGTGCTGGTCAATATTCACGATGCACAGGACAACCACCTGTAACAAAGAATTATCCAGCCCAGTAGCGTCCAGGTAAGAAACCCTAGTCTAAGTTAAAATGATGGCTACTGTCTTTACCCACTAAACACTGATGGCTGCCTCACTGTGCCTCCTTGTAATTAAAGCCTTCACACTCTCCTCCTCACACATGGTTTATCTACCAGTTCACTTGCTGCTAAAGCTCACATTCTCCTTTGTGAAAGAACTCTCTCTATCCAAACTGGTAGAAACCTGCAATTCCAATTTCACTCCTTCCCCTTCATCTTGCCCTCTCCTTTAAGTCTCATTCAGTCGACTCACATCAACCTCTTCTGACAATGGCATATCGTTTGCCTATCCCTATCCACGAACTGGTGGGGTGGGCAACATATCCCTGTCCATCCTGCTATCGTGTAATATTTTTATTCCACCAGCTGTTGTCTCCAACGTTATGTTCCCACACAACCAGCAGGTCTGTACCTGGAACAGAAGCTGCTCCCAACCCAGATCTTGACTTTCATTCCTTCTGACAAGCACTGAGAGTGGGGCATCTGCTGGAGGATTTGTGCTTAGGGCTGTGAGAGAATAAGGATAAATCGGGCAATGTCTGCAATCTACTAACAGATGCGTAGCTAATGGTGACTGTAGCAAGACAAATGCCACATGGAGAGGTTTAAATGGAGCTTCAGTGGAATACAGAAGGGGGAACAATTAACTCTAGCTCAGAAGAGATGACTAAGGGAAGAGTGGGAGATGGGGGAACTAGGCCCTGAAGGATTTCCTGGGAGACGTGCAGGAGGAAGGAGAGAGACTTTCTAGGCAAAGACACCAATTGGATGCCAAGAGAAGGTGGCGGGAGGGAGCCCAGGAGACTGGGAATTCTATGCAGGCAAGATCCAGGACGTTCTGGGAGGCAGGGGAGGATATGACAGGAAAAGAGACTGGAGCATGGGCTTGAACAGACAAGAGGACCCTGAGTGTCAGGATAAGGGCTCTCTCTGGCTGTGTCCCAAGGACATCATGGAGTACCAGATGATTTCTGAGCACAGGACAGACAGGATTAGAGTATTTTAAAACAACAGTTGGCCCACTTCTTTCTGGAAAGGGCCAGATAGTAAATATTTTAGGCTTTTCAGGCCATATGGTCTCCGTGGCAATGCGTGAAAGCAGCGGTATATAATACGTAAACAAATGGGCATGGCTGTGTTCCAATAAAACTTTATTTATGTTCCCTGAAATTTGAATTCCATACCATTCTCATGTGCCACAAAATGTTATTCTTTTTGAGTTTTTTTCCAATCATTTAAAAACACAGAGACTATTTTTAGTCTGTAGGCTATATTAAAAACAGGTGAGGAGTTGGATTTGGGCCATGGGCTGAGGTTGGTTTTAGGTTGGTTCAGGATGCTGGGGAGGATAGAAGGGGCAAGAACCTCAGGCAGAAGCTGTGGGAGCAAGGTGGAAGTAGAAAGGAAGGGACAGAGGCAGAACTGTGATGGCCATGTGACCCACCTGATGGAGGACTGATGGAAGAGGGGAGGGAAGCACCTGTGCCCTCCAGCGAGGAGGCCAAGGGCACCATGGCACCTTGACCCTAGGCAGCTGATGTGGAAGCAGAGTGGCCAGGAAGGTTGTGGCCACCCCTCCTTTGCCCAAAAGGATAGAGGTGTCCAGCCCAAATGCAGGTCAGCCTGTCTCAGAAAGAGTCTGATCACACCAGAGCTGGCTACTCAGTGCTGGGGCATCAATAAAGCTAACGTCTAACCCTGCTCAGCATCATAAAACCCTGGTTCTCCTTGGGGGAACCCTTGTTCTTTCTTCCTGAGTGAGGCTGGTCCTTCCCCAGGTTCATTGATAGACAAATGGTCTAATGTGAGTCAATACCAGGAATTTTCTGGAATCTTTTGGACAGAAGAAGCTAGCTGTCTGCTAAATGCGGACAAATTGAAGGCATGTACTTTCAAGGTCCGTCTATTGAGAGAGACTGGCTAGGAAGGAAGTCAGCATGGAATAGAGATGAGCCATCCTGACCCTACCCACCAACCCCCGGATCCAGCCAGGTCGGAAGCAAGCCTCGGCCTCTGCAGCTTAATTGCTGATCATTCCTCATCCTTTGCTCACGCCAGTTTAGGTTTTGTTTTGTCACTTGCAACTCAGTGACCTAACACACTTAGCTGCTGATAATATAAGCCCTAGATAGCAGAGGCCTCGATCTTGGAATTGTGTGTGACTTGGTGCTCATCTTAAAGGGTTATTTGGTAGACAGTCTTGTCTAAAGCATTGCATCTGCCTCATTTATCACTAGACAATGCCCCTCATACACAGAAGGTGCTTAATAATTGCTGGTACAGGAATGGGGCACATAATCCCAGGGAACCACACACACTGAGCTACAGGAAACTCTGAAAAGCAGCATCAGGAGGTGATATTGATTCGATTCCTCTTCCTCCTCCACCAGCTAAGGGTTCAGAGAAACCAGGAGTGACAGGGAACTGGTTCCGTCTCATACAACCAAGATAGGCTCCAGTGGGGGGAGCACAGGCTCCTGGGGACACTAAGTATAGATATGTTTGGGGCAGGAGCTGAAATGTAAGAAGGGAATTACTTGGTCTCAAAGATGGTTAGGGAAGGGGCAGATCTCACGCTGGGTATGGAAAATGTTTGTTATTCGTATCCCCTCAGTGGGCAAGAGAGATTGGGCAATGGGGCTCTCGCTAAGCTGTGCAACCCTGATCACGGGGGTGGAAGAAGGAGGGCAGCTGGGGACCTGTGCCGGTATTGTACCCAAAGTCTCCAGGTTATTCAACCCAACAGTGAGTTTCCATGGACTCTGGGCACAGAGAAGCTGATTCATGGGTGATTCCTGAAGGAACAGAAAGAGCACTATATAGTCAACACATGGAGGCTTAGTCTCAGCCCCCAAACTCACTGGATTTGGGTCCTCTTTCTCTGGGACCTGATTTCCTGGTCTGTAACTAGGCTAGAGAAGTGACTCTTGATCTCAGGATAGGTCTCAGATTTGCCCAAAAGGTGTTCAAATCCACATGAATTGAGACAGCATAGAACAAACACCCTTCTCATAAGGTACAAGCATACTTGTTTGGGGATGAATTTCCATGTTATTAATCCACTGAGTTTATGATGTTTGGTAATTCTGTTATCCAAGTGAGAATTTTATCCAGACACTGCATAGGCAAGTCCAACCTTCCCTCTCTGGGTTCAAATTCTTGTTCCATGCTTACTAGTGATGTGGCCTTGGGCAAGGTGCTATGCTTCTGTTTCCTATGTGTAAAACAAGCATAAATTACTATAGCACCTGCCTCTTGGAATCATTCAGAAGGTGAGGAGAGATGATTCCGTACAGGGTGTGGAAGAGGACCAGGCACACAGCAAGGGCTCTGTACACGCTTGCTATCCTGGGTGGTCAATGATACAAAAAAATATGACACTCTCTCATGGGTATCTGTGGAATTTTTTTGCTTTAAAAATGTGTCCTTGGTGGGCAGCACCTGTGGCCCAAAGGAGTAGGGCACTGGCCTCATATACCAGAGGTGGTGGGTTCAAACCCAATCCCGGCCAAAAAGAAATGTGTCCTTAGGCAGCACTTGTGGCTCGGTGAGTAGGTCACCAGGCCCATATACCAAGGGTAGTGAGTTCAAACCCAGCCCCGGCCAAACTGCAACAACAACAACAACAACAAAATAACCAGGCATTGTGGCAGGCACCTATAGTCCCAGTTACTCAGGAGGCTGAAGCAAGAGAATCGGCTAAGCCCAAGAGCTGGAGATTACTGTGAGCTGTGATGCCATGACACTTTACCGAGGGTGACAAAGTGAGACTTTGTCTCTTAAAAAATAAAAATAAAAATAATGTGTCCTTATGAAACTATTCATAGTGTGTTGTCACCAATAAGGACCATGGCAGCCCTATCCTGGCAGACAGTGATACAGAAGACTGAGAGGCAGATACAGGGAACCTTCTGGGGCTGGTAATATTTTGTTTCTAGATCAGGGTGCTGGTGACATGGACATGTCTAGTTTGTGAAAATGTATTAAGTGTACTTTCTTTTAGGAATGTTACCCTTTAATAAGAGTGCTCTTAAACAAAAAAGACAGATGCATAGCTCTAAATAATAATAATGTTTAATGCATTGGCTTTCTCTATCCCTTGCTCTTGGGTAGCTCCAGCATCACGATGCTTTACAGCCACAAAAGCTCCCAGTATTGTGTCTCCTCCTCTTAGGACCTGGAATTTCAGATGTCGGCCTGATGGACTCCTTTGTGGTCTCACAGGCCCAGAGCTGGGAGAGGCTGGAGGAGACTGAACTGTACTCAACATTGGATTGTCCTGACCCAGCCCCAACCTCTGTCTGCAGAGAACCCAGCCACAGCCCCGCCCACACACAGAGCTCACCCCCTTTACCCCACAAACTTAGCCAGGAGGTCCTGAGACCAGATTTCCTATCCAGCACCTTTTACCCTCTCTCAGAAAACTCTAGCTTCTGGGGATATTCTATTTAGTCTCAACAGTAATGACTTGTGATTCACAGATACAGTAATCAAAGTTCTCTATGGCCATTGAGGAATAGGTGTACATAAACAAATCTACCCTTGCTCAGTTTTCCTATAGGGAAACTTCTCATTAGGAGAACAAGTATAGATCAGCTTCTTAAAGGGAAAAAGTAAAACAAACTGTTGTCAACTCCAGTAGAGAAATAAAGCAATCTACATTTGTCAATCATTATATCACCTAATCCTAATTACCATCTCAAGGGTAGATCTCATTATCCCCATTTTTCAGATAAGAAAACTGAGGCACCAAAAGGCTAAGTGACTTGCCTGAGACCAATCAGTCTATAAAGCAGGAAAGCCAGAACCTATCCCACAAATCCCATTGGCCTGGATCCAATCCATGAGTTTTCCTACTGTGGCTCATGCCTTTCAGCCATCATCTCCAAATAATATGCATGAAGCTTTCCAAGGTAAAATAAATGCACCTGCTTATAGAGAGAGGGGAGCTCTAGGTGCAGGTGCTAACACACTGGGCACTGACTGCCTGCTATTCTGGGATAAACAAGTTCAGTAATGAAGGAAGCCACTTCCTTAAACAAGTAAGCCCAGAAGACTCAATTTAACCACAACAAGCATAATAATAGATTCTAATCCCAGATCAATTTAGTCAAATCCCCACCCTACCCCCCCGTTTTTTTCCTTTCATCTTGACTCATCCTTCTTTGTGGATGTGAAACACACATACACTCTACATATAACCGCACAAGCTTCCCCTGACAGTTCAATATGTCGGCTTATTGGAAATCATTTCTATCTGAATCCACACTGGAAACGCTCCTGGCCACAAAACAAAGTTAAGACAACACACACACACATAGGTATACACATACATGCATGCATATGTAATCTCTCTGCCATTGCTGCATCTGATCACCCTGCAAGCTAGTTCTTTTTCTTTTTAATTTTTTTTTCAGGTTAATGTGAGGGTACAAAAACTAGGTTAAAATATTTGCATTTGTTAGGTAGACTCCCTCTTGTAGTTGTGTCCCACACCCAAAAGATATGTCACATACCCTTACATTGTGCCCATTAAATGGGAGCACACCCACCCTTGCCCTCCTCCCTACTCCCCATTCCCCCCATTTCCCTTCTTCCCAGCTTGAATTGAATTGAGTTTTTCTCTTATGTGGGTGTGTATTAGATCATCTACTGACTTCATATTAGTAGTGAGTACATCAGATATTTGCTTTTCCATTCTTATGATACTTTACTAAAAAGAATGTGTTTCAACTCCATCCAGGTTAATACAAAAAAGATGTAAAGTCTCCATCTTTTTATGGTTGACTAGTATTCCACAGTATACAAATACCACAGTTGTTAATTTACTCCTGGATACCCTGCAAGCTAATTCTAAAGTTTCTACTACTTGTTCAGACTTACCTCCTTGTTACAAACAAACAGCTCCTGAGGCTTGATCTTAAATTTACCTTCTTTGGAGGGGCTATGACTCCCAGTTCAAGGGCTAACTGATCTACTTGGTCTGCCTGGCTGGGCAGATGCTACTCCTGGGATAGCGAAGAACTTTCTGTAATAGTTGAGTTAAGGGCACCGAGAAGCTAATGTGCCCAAAGTCACACAGCAAGTAGCAAAATTACCTTCGTGACTATACTGTATGGCCTCCATACTCCAGGAGATAGACACACCCAGGCCACAGAACCTGGTATTATGTTTCTTTTTGATTTACATTCAAATCCACGAGACTCACTCTTTGCTTATACATTCAGTGAACCGAGGCCCTGATAAACCCATAGTGAAGCTTATTCAAACATCTTCTTTTTAAAATGCAGTTATTTCCCAGAGAAAAAGAAATGTCAATTACATATTAGTGTAAATTAACCCCATCACCTTTACCTTTTAACTCTGGGTGCCCACAGCACTGAAAGGAATAGTTGGGTTGAAGAGAAGGCAGGCATGTGAGGTAGGAACACAGCGTATGTGCAGGGGGTGGGGTGGGGTGCAGTGCCCAAGGGGAAGTTTTTAAACAAAATCTACGGGGAAGAGCATTAGAAAGATATAGATGAAAGAAAATACAGATGAGAGATGCCTACTTCAAAACGTGGCTGAAGGCTGCCCCTAACTGCATCTAGAAGAATGGGAAGCAAGTCTCCCTGATTTATGAGGTCCCCTTTATGAGATCTCAAATTCCAGCCAGTGCTCCTCGAGCTTTAGATAAATCTGCCGGGCTCGGTGCCTGTGGCTCAACGGGCTAAGGTGTCAGCCATGTACACCTGAGCTGGCAGGTTCAAATCCAGCCCAGGCCCGCCAAACAACAATGACGGTTACAACCAAAAAATGACCGGGCGTTGTAGCGGGAGCCTGCAGTCCCAGCTAGTTGGGAGGCGGAGGAGGAGACTCGCTTGAGCCCAGGAATCGGAGGTTGCTGTGAGCTGTGATGCCACAGCATTCTCTCCAGGGTGACAGGTTGAGGCCCTGTCTCAAAAAAAAAAAAAAATTAGATAAATCTGCCGGCTTGAACTAATTCTGTATGTGGGGATAGAGAGGAAAATGTTAATGACTGCATCGTGGCAGAGATGGTGGGCTCTCCCCAAAGATGCATGCTCCCCTTCCACACTGGCAAATCACTGCCGAGAGGCAGCTGTCCACCGAGAGAACTCTGTCAACCACATCACAAGAGCCATGCATGACTTCCATGCCAAAGTGCTTCAGAAGTGGACCCATCTTCTCAATTTTCACTCTCCTTCTGCGGGGACTTGGAAGCCACCTGCTCAGAGCTCCAAGATAGAAAGCCTGGTTCCCTGTCACTACCTGGAAGGGTCCCTGCTGAACACTCACCACTGGTTTGTTGTGGAAGTGAATAACATCTATGGGGTAAGGATATTGAGATTTCAGAGTTACTGTCGGGATTGTTATCCTAAATAATCTGCAAAGGAACAATTTCTGATTTTTCAAACATATGGCTCGCAAATAAATAATCTTGAAGCATCTGCCTTTATTACCTGGTTTGATAATGGTATGTGGATCACTCCAGGTGACTTGAAGGAGCTGGGAGGCTCTACATGGCCCTCACCAAGGATATATGCCCAGGAGAGGGGGCTATTTATATATAACTCAATATATTTCAAGACTATCAAAATTAGGAAGTAGATGGCTTTACTAACTTAAGTTGTATCTAATCCCACTTAGCACTCAGTAATCCCACCTGCCTCACAGAAGTATTTTTAGAAGCCAGGCTAACCCATTTTATGTCTTACTTTTGACATGCAACTTACTTATTCCAGCAAGCATTAATATTGTTCAGCTTTGCCCTTGTACCTTGAAATAAGAGTATAAGTTGATTAATGTTTTCTGAGGACCATGATCAGCAAGCTACAAAGTGCTCAAATGTTATGGAACTAATATACGCCATTACTCTTCTTTAGCCCATCACCAGGGAAATCAGGCCATAGGTTCAGATGAATTTGAATATGTTTGCCTTATATTTTTCTTTATTTTTGTGACATGGTGTTTAAAGGAAAACCAAGGATGAATTTGCTACTGGTGGATGTATATCATCTTTGTCTGGACTGGATGCAAGGAAAGGCTGGAGCATTTTATTGGGAAAAGGACTGAGATGCCTTCCTCTCTCCATGCTTTGTTCCTACTGAACTGCTACTCACTGCCTGGCTGGGCAGACGCACATCCTGGGGTGCTGCAGTAATTGCAGCAACTCTCATAGGGGACAGAGAAGTAATGTGCCCAAGGGTGTACATTAAGTAGCTTGTCATATACTGCATTTGTTTTTTTTTCTTTCTTTCTTTCTTTTTTTTTTTGAGACAGAGTCTCACTATGTTGCACTCGCTAGAGTGCCATAGCATCACACCTCACAGCAACCTCTTGGACTTAAGCGATTCTCTTCCTTTAGCCTCCCAAGTAGCTGGGAATATAGGTACCCGCCCACAACACCTGGCTATTTTCATTGTTGTTGTTGTTGTTATCATTGTTGTTTGGCAGGCCCAGGTTAGATTCGAACCCACCAACCCTGGTGTATGTGGCTGGTGTCCTAACCACTGAGTTATAGGTGCCAACCCTGAATTGGTTTCTTTGTTTCTACATTTAGTCTATACCAGCCCTCAGCAAGCCTAGAATTAGAAAAAGTCTTCTTTAAGACATTTTGCATCCATGTACTGGAATACTGTCATAATAAAGAGACAAATCACCAATGTCTATGACTTAAACGATACCCTCCAGGGTTGTGCAGTGTACAACCTGAACAACCTTTTCATAGTGTGCCCCTGGTTCCTAGCAGCAGGCAAACAGTGGGATCCAATAAGTTCTTGTGCACTTGATTTGTAAGTGTCAATGGCTAACGCAACTCTAAGAGGCAGGCACTTTTAGACTCCTCCTTGTGACAGACGAGGCTGTAGTCTTTTTTCTTCACTGTGTCCTCCTGCTCTGCTGGTAGAGAAGCAAGGACTGCTAGTGGCTAGATGCCTTGTATGAGTTCCTCCTCTCTGAGAGATGAAGATACTCTCAAAAGTCTCATTTTCACTTTAGCTTTTGCCCCCACTTCCCAATTTTTCTTCTCAAGCAGGAATTGGCAAAAGCACATGTTGAGATTTATTTTCTTCCTTTAGTCAGCAACTCTTCAAACATACTTATTTACACCAGGCATCAGGAGTATTGATAAAAGCTCTTTCTAACTCGCATTTGCAAGGTGCAGCACCTCTCATTAAATACCAATGCCCACAGAAATAAATGAGAAAAGGCAAAGGTAACAGGGGACCCATGCACTCAGGATGCTTTTAGGCCTGTCAGAGGAAACTAAATGAATTAACTTCCTAACCCTGCAGCTAATTCTGACATTTATGTGATCAGTTACATACTGCTCAATGATTGTCCATGCAAGGGATTGACACTCTTAATGAACTGGTTCAAAAAGAAGGGTAAAAAAGAATGGTACTCCCATATGGCCCAAAGAAGGTGAGTGTGTCTACAGTGTCCTAGTAAGGCCCATGGACTCTTCTCCTCTGGTTTAACTGCACTCTGGACCGATGTGTATTTCTCCCCCAGCTCTGAGCCAACATCTCCTGGTTCTTTTCCAGTTTTTCGAGGTACTCCAATGACAGATGATTAACAGAACACCACCAACTCCAACCTATTGGTACTTTATTTAAGACTGTATCCCACCTGCCAGTCACTCCTCTCTAAGCCCCATCCTCCAATGCCCAAACAAAGCAAATTCTCTGCAAAGCTTTCTTCAGACCGTATTCAACTAACTACTTTCACAATTAATAAATGTTACTGTAATTGTCTTAATTATCCAATCTGATAAAAACTGCTTATTGGGAGAATGTGCTAGATTACCAGGGGAATAAATGATCAGCCCTTCATACTGCAAAGCCCTCCCTGGCAGGTAGCTGAGTTCCCAGCCCTAATAACTCAGCAGTGTCAAGGTGGATATAAGTAACTAAAGATGCTTCAAGATTTCACAGCCTTACCCAGAAGGCAATTGAATAGCATTCTATCAAACCATGGCACAACATTTAATTTAAAAGTCAACACCATGAAATGCGGATTTCTTCCTTAGATAACACCTTAGGCATGGAAAGTAACAGTAATATGAAGTTATTTCCTATCCAGATTTTGTGAAACCCAACTGTCTTTTCCTAATTTCTTCTAGATATATTTTCTTCACCCCCTATTGGAAAAAAAGAAGAATCTGGTCTGAGAGCAGCTAATCTGAACTGTTTGTATTCATCATACCAAATGGGAAATCTTTATGCCTGTCTCATAGGTGTCAAAATCAAGGTGAGACTCAGCTGCCTAAGCAAGTTTGTGGCAATTTAGACCCCATAGAGTGACATTTTTAACTCAGTATGCATGAAATTAACAACATGTTCTTTGCTGAGAACCCAGGGACTGCTGAACTCTATATCCTACGGAAAATGCATTTTAAGATCAATCGAGGTCTGAATAAATTAGCAGGGTTCTCCCCAGGTATTGCATGAAAGCACTGGCATTTAAATGTCGTCAATAGGATTGGGTTGTTAGGATCATTAATTAAGACCTTAAATCTTGCTAAAATCCCCCTGAAGTAGGCTACTTGACCCTCCTCAAACTCTTGTACAGTTACGGAGTGTGTGATCAGGTTGTAATCCACATGGTCCCTCTCCTTGAGGACCCCCCCCTGAGTAAGAAGCAGGGACTGAGTTGACGAGGTAAGGGAGAGTGCTGCCTCCAGGACAGGCATCCCTTATGCAGAAACTGCACCTCCTGCAGCCATTTCTCCCAGCTTTCCACCGAAGTGGGAGGTAGAACTGTGCAGAGGTCCAGAGCAGCTCTCAGTGGGCAGGGTCTGGCAGGGACAGTGATCAAAAAGACTCTACAGTTGCTTGTGAGGAGAACAGCTAGATGGCTAGCAAGGTTGCAATTGCTGGCCAGAGCTAAGTTTTGGGAAAAAAAGGAGAATATTGCCATGCTGGTAATCCTTCTGCACCTGAGTGGCCCAGTGTGCCCAAACAACTGCAGGAATTGAGAAGGGGTATGTTCTAAGCCACACCAGGTGGGACAGATGTGAGGGAACCTGTCCTGGCAGCCCCAGGCTGGTCGGGCTTCTAGGAAGCAAGGGGCTGAAGCTAACAGGCCTTTTCTTAGGATATAGAAAACTTCGAGAAGAAGTAAACATCCATAAAATCATGCCTTGGAGGCTGACCCATTCCATAGTCTTTCCCTTCTCTCCTTCCCACCTCTAACAGTCTTACCAGTTCCTCCTCCCAAGTGATTCCCCCATTCCCACTGCCCTGCAGCGACGTGGGGTGCCTGCTCCAATCTTCAGCCCTGCTGCCAGCCTTTCCTCTTTGCAGCCCTGCTGTGGCCATCCCAGGCCATCCTCAGAAGCCGTCAGTGACTTCTATTGCTCTGAAGATGACACCACCCTTAGTTGAGCGCTGAGCTGTCCCTGTTGCCAAATAGCTTCTGACTACCAATTTATTGACCAACTTACCCAATGCAAACATTAAGCATACTTTACAAACTAAAACAAAGCCACTATTGGTGTGTGGACCTAAAGGGATGACAGTCATGGCCACAGCTCTTATCTGCCCTGTCCCAATGGGCCAGGGGCTGGGCAGAGGGGCTGTGACACAGGAGGTCACATGTGTGCAGGGTGTGCCACAGAAGGGTCTCATTTTGAGTTACTTGGCTTGCTCTCAACGAGAACATAGTGAGGGCTCAGGCTGGGCTCCTGCTGACCTGTGCAATCAGGATATGGCTCTAAATCAGTACTATTTGTGCTATAAATCCTAACTATTAGTATGCAATTTGCTTTTATATTTAAAGTGAGAAAAATAATACAGGTAGATAAAGTCTCTTTACCCAGTAGGCTGTTATTTTAATTAAATTGCAACTTGGCAAAGCTAGATAATGACAAATAGAACTTCCAGAAATATTTTCCATTCCTTCCAAAACTTGGCTTTGGCCAGCAATTCCAACCTTGCTAGCCATCTAGCCATTCTCCTAACAAGCAGCCCTAGAGTCTATCTGATTGCTGGCCCATACATTGTCCCTGCCCACTCAGACCTCCCCTGGACCTCTGCCCATTGCTCCTCTGTCCCTCCTCCACAGTGAGGCCAATGTAAATCCCCCTGGTAAAACCCAGACAGGTGCCCTCCCTCCCCCAATGCTTTGGCAACTCTTCTCATGCAAAAAGCTCTTTCCACCTCTTCCTGCAACTGGGGAAAGAGCACTGGGCTGGGAGTTAAGAAAACTGCATTTGCTTCATCATAGATTCATTTTCAAGCCAAAGACAGAAACCCAAATAACTCAAGGCCGTGATCATTCAATTAGTCACAGATGGTCGCTCCACATGGTGACTCAGGGACTCCTCCCAGTGCTGCCCAGCCAGATGCCAGGCAGGAGCAGAAGGAGCTGGGCACAGAAGGCTTAATTTTCCGTGGGATTCTGAGAACAGATACTTCTGCATTTCAAATGCAAATTTCAGATGATCCACTGTGAAAGATTTCACACCAGCCTCCAACGTCAGAGCAACTGAGAACCAATCACATGAATTACCACAGCAAAAGGGTGAAAATTTTTCCCTTTTGCACAATGCTTCTTTATACTAAGACTTTATAATCTGTCAAAACTCAGAGACAAATAAGAAGAAAATATACACTCTCTTATAGTTTCCTACCAGATTAAGAGAAAATTCATTAGGGGCAGGAAGAGTCTGTATGAGAGAATGGTAGCAGTCTGGTCAGGAGGGCGTTTGCCCTGAATGTCCAGGCCTGGGAGTCACAGAAATCACCTGAGACCTGCTGGATTTCTGTGGCTCCTGCAATTTGGGCTGGAGTTAAGAAATACCTGTGTGGAAATGAACAAGGCAAAGCCTAAGGAGTGAAAGCCCCTAGGAGGACAAAGGCACGTTATCTGGAAAAAGTAATTCTGCATTTTGTGTGGAGCCAGAAAGGACCCCTTGCAGCTGGAGCAACCTTATGCAAAACCAAATTTGGAGGCATCAGTTTTCCAGATTTGAAGCTGTACTAAAAGGTTATTGTAGCCAAGTCAGTATGGAAATACAAATCAAAACTACAATAAGATGTCACCCAACTTCAGTGAGAATGGCTCATATCAAAAAGTCCTAAAACAACAACTGCTGGCATAGATGTGGAGAGATAGGAACATTTATACACTGTTGGTAGGGCTGAAAACTAGTACAACCTCTCTATAAAATTGTATGGAGATACCTCAAAGAACCTAACATTTGATCCAGCAATCCCACTATTGGGTATTTAACCTAGGGGGGGAAATACATTTTATTAAAAACAAACAAACAAAAAAACCCCTTGCAGTAGAATGTTTATAGCAGCACAATTCACAATTATCAAGCTGTGGAAACAACCCAAGGGCCCATCAATACATAAGTGAATTAATAAAATGTGGTTTTATGTATACCATAGAGCACTACTCGGCCATAAAAAATAGTCAACTTGTTCCTCTTGTATTAACCTGGATGGAATTGAAGACCATTCTTTTAGGTTACTTATCACAAAAATGGAAAAACAAACTTCTATGTACTCACTATTAAATTCAAACTAATTGATCTACCTTGCTATGCACGTACGGAAATAACATTCATCAAAATCAAGAAGGGGGGATAAGGGGATGGGTAAATTCATCCTTAATGGGCACCATGAATACTCTCTGAGTGATGGGCATACTTTAACTTTGACTCAAACTGTACAATAGCAACTTACATAACCAAAACATTTGTACCCCCATAATATTATTAAAATATGGACCAACATGGGGGAAAAAAAGAAAAAATTCATTAATGCCTAAAAGGCAGGAACCACATGCTTGCCCATATTAGAATCTCTGGGGTTGCACAGTGTCCAGAATGGAGATGGATGCCCTATAACCACACATGCAAGTCTCCACAGAGGGAATGCAGAGGGCAAGGGGTGGGGGATAAAGATTTTTAATTAGCTCTGTCCATGCAGCTTCACCACTCAAGAGACTGCCATATAAACATCTAAAAGAATTTGGAATATCAAAGAGACACAGAAGAGAACAGATACATGGAAAAGTAGAATACAAAATCGTGCATGCTGGGCATAAAACCTACCCAATCATAGATGAAGAGCTACAATTGCCCTAGAAGTAAATTGTTGCAGAGAAGCAGCTGTGGGTGGATTTTTAAATATGCCATTAAACTGTGGAACAATGCAGGAAGTTACATTCATAGGTTAGGCCCTCTTTCCTTTTTGTTCTGATTCCTATATTCTAGTCTTTGATCAGGAGCAAAGGCTCCCACACTTTCTGGTTTTTTTTCTTTAATTTATCTGTTTACAGTGCGGTCCATGAAGGAGGAACGAAATCACTCAGCTTCAGTCGTTTCCACTTCTCAGGTGACAAAGGATTCCGTGATGAAAAAAGGAGCATCCCTCCACAACAAATCGCAAGGGTGGTGGCAGAGAAGGAGTGTGATTTATTCTGATGAAATTTCAGTCTAATTTCTGCAAGTGATAAGCCCAAATATGCAAACATGGCTAACTTTACCCTGTGATGCAAACAACCCACACCAAGCTAGACTGGCAGTGAAGCTAAACCAATGGTGATTTGCTTATAAATGAAAGGCAAGAAAAGCAGCAGTTAAAAACCATGACCATGGCTCGGTGCCTGTTGCACAGTGGTTACGGTACCAGCCACATACACACCAGGCTGGAGGGTTCGAACCCAGCCTGGGCCAGCTAAACAACAATGACAACTATAACAAAAAATGGCCAGGCATTGTGATGGGCGCCTGTAGTTACTACTTGGGAGGCTGAGGCAAGAGAATCACTTAAGCCCAAGAGTTGGAGGTTGCTGTGAGCTGTGACACCAAGGCACTCTACGGAGGGCAACATAGTGAGACTCTGTCTAAAAAAAACAAATTAACCATTTCAGTTAGCCTACTTGAATAAAAATATGTCCAAACTTCAGAATATGTGTCTAATGTTAATATCAAGACCAAAGGCCAGGCGCAGTGGATCACACCTGCAATTCCAGCACTTGGGAGGCTGAAGCCAGAGAATCGCTTAAGCCCGAGAGTTGGAGGTTGCTGTGAGTTGTAATGCCACGGCACTACCAATGGTGACATAGTGAGACTCTGTCTCAAAAAAAAAAGACAACATCTGGATAATAAATAAAAGGTACCCCTGAAGCACATTTCTCCAAGTCAAGGGAATTCTAACCTTCAACAAGTACATGCATGCAGTTAGGCCTGGGTAGTATCTCCAATAGCTGAGTGAGTGCAATCCAGACTTCTTACAGAACCTTAAATTAGGGGCCTCAGATTCTAGAGACTCACTAATTTAGTTTTCAAATAAAAAGTCTTAGCCAAGCAACCCTTAATAGCTTGCTTAGGTCATTAGGAACCCTTGATTAAGTTTTTAGAGCTAGCTATAGGTGCATCATTTGCCCACAAGAACAAGAGAGATTTGTTAATATTTTTTGAAATCATCCCTATAAGGAAGGCCCCGTAAGGCTTTCAATTAAGCCTCAGACACTGCTCTGAGAATTAATGCTAGAGAGATCTTCTGTAAGACTACAGTGTTCCAGGCAGTGGGGGTGAGAAAATTAGCTTCCACACACAAGTGTGGTAGTACAGCCCAGATAAACTCTTAACCCACGGCACCTGAGCCCCCAACCCTGCTCAGGTAGAAACAGGGGGCCTAGGCTTTCTAACCACTTCTAAAGAGAATAAGATGACAATTTACAAACCTATCTGGGATCAAGTTCAGAGCTATGGGCTGCTTCATCCACCCCAGAGGCCACTCAGACCCCTCTCCACCTCCGTGAACCCCTTGGCTTTTTGTTCTTGTCAACTCATGTCATCCAGTCACTTTCTGCTCTGGCTGGTGAGTTACCTGACAGTGACCTTAACCAGTATCTGTCTTTGGTTGGAGGGAGCTGGGAAATGTGGCTTGGAAGTAGAGGAGCCTAGGTTGATGGATTCAACCTACCATTAAAAATTTATAACTTATAGGGCGGCACTTGTGGCTCAAGGAGTAGGGCCCCGACCCCATATACCGAGGGTGGTGGGTTCAAGCCCGGCCCTAACCCAAACTGCAAAAAAAAAAAATTTATAGAGAACTTATAAATGGTATTGCTGATATGTAACATGCATTTTAAGTAGATATTTATGGTTCAGAGTATTTTAAAAATTATTTAGAGAATAATCCAATATCTTAAATATATATTTATACTATATATTATAATATTTAATATGATAATATTTTGGAGAAATAATACATTTCTTCTGAAATAAAACCACCTGCTCCTAATCTCCTGTATGATGGTTTTGAACAAAATTTTACATAGGATTAAGTACGACAGTAAAAACAGTAACATGACAGTTGTAATTTCCCATCTGGATAACTATTTAATGACTGGCAGAAGTCTGTATTCCTTTGGAATTTTAAAAGCCTTGTAAGTGGAAGTGATTGCCCCAAATCAAGAAGAACAATCCAATTTATAAACAGAGAAAAAATAATAAACACAAAACTGTGAGAATAAAAGATGAGGGGAAATTTGGACCATGGCCCTATTCGTACTGAGGGCACAGATAGAACTGATATCTATGGTTACTTCCTTCAGCCAATGAAAAGGCCTCTTGGAGGTGGTCAGCATTCTTGGAGCAAGGCCCCCTGTACCACTGTGCTATAAAAAATAGCTGGTAGCTATGGTGAGGAGTATGACAGGGGCCCCAGGGACCTCAGACCATCAACTGTTCCTTAGAAATCAGCATGTGTCCTCACTGGCAGTGCATTTTCCATATAGTCATTCAGGGACCCAGGCTCCTTCTATCTTGTGGCTCTGCCTCCTCTCCGGCTCAGGGTCTTACACATGCATCCAATGGATGGGAAAAGAGAAGAGATGGAAAAAGGATAACCACTGCTTGACAACCTTGGGTCTGCAAGTGGGCCTGGGAAATGTCCCTGGCTGGGCAGTAATTCCTCACAACTACTTTCCATGGGAAGAGAGAGCCACAGATCTTTGGAGGGTGGCTAGCCATGTCTGCTGGCAACAAAAAAGATAAGAGTTCATAAATTAAAGAAGCAGCTTTACTTCTATTGATTTAACTTTTGTTTATTTTTTAAGACTAGTCAAGGGCAGTAGAAAGAAGAGGAGAAAGAGGAGAACAAAGGAGTTGGCTCTGTAACTGTGAACAATCTATTGAGATAACTCATTACCTTTGGACTAACCAGCTTTACTGCTTTTTTTCTACAGGGTGGCCATAAAGTTCATGTGTAATTTAAATCACAGGAACTTTATGTTCACTCTCTATATATGGTATATAAATATTTTTTACTTCAGATTGATATGAGGGCACAGATGATTAGGGGGATCACACCTGCAGATTGGGAAGCAGGCCTCCAGCAGAAACTAGAAGGAGGGGAAGAGAAAAGGAATTTATACTGAATGGATTGGCCAAATATACATATTCTATGTTACAGAAGGAGCTATGAATATTCATGAAGGGGGTCCTAATACATGCACAGTGAATAATCAAGTGGATTACATGAGGTCCACGTTCTTCATGTTTGCTTTGGGGTGGAGAAATTTAAATGAATTACAATTAGGCTCTATACATCCAAAGGTGAAGCAGAGACACAAAGGCACTCAGTGTGTAGCCTCTGTAAACTGGCCAGAACCAGCCTCTGGTTGCTGGTCTCATTATCTACAGAAAGTTACTGAAATCTTTCTCTTATCTAGTCAAAGCTGCAGTTACAGCTTATGGAATGGGGATCAGTTAGTCGGCATCTGGTGTGGGTGAGCTGCAATTGTTCCAGTATTGCTTACCTCAAGGCTGGTGCTTATTTAGCTGTTGGAGAAAAAGAAGAACCTTGTGGCCATTAGAACATAGCTTGTTCTTTAGGTGTAGGATGGGTGCTTAACCCTTGCCTGGCATGACCTTAGGTCTTGTTTATAATGTGGTATATTATTGACACAAAGAGTCTGTTCCATCTCATCCGGGGCCTATGGCTTTGTTTTGCTTTTGCACTGCCATCTGTGGGTGTAGAATGCAGAGAGAAGGGGGTATGCAAGAAACACCACCCACTTCCATTTTTATTAAGCTCTGAGTTTCAGCTCAAAAGTGCCAAGTCTTTCACTGGGTTGGAGCTTCAGGTTTTGCTTGTGTCCCAGGCCAACTTTGGTGCCAACCCCAGGTGCAGAGATTGAGTGTGGCTCTTTGCCACCTTGAACACTGGGTTTCCCTAAAGTATGTCCTGGTGCACCACCACACATTGCAACAGGGAAGTAAGATCCCCGCTGGCTTACCACTTTCCATGCCCCCAATGTAGTTGATTGTCATGGCTGTGTTTAGAAAACCTGGTATTTCCCACCACCTCCCCCATGTTCTTTCACAGTATGGTCTTAATACCACCCCCACCTCACCATGACCACCCTCCTGGGCTGGCCTTAGTCACTTTCTGCGTCAACAGATTAAATCCTAGACTTTTGAGAATGGATAATCAGAATTCTTATAGCTTTTGTCTGTGTCTCTTGGGACTTTCCCTTGTAGAAGCAGCTGTCATGTTCTGAGAAGCCCAGGTGACACAGAAGTGTCTGGCCTGCAGCCTCTGCGGGGCTTCCAGGCATGGGAGCACACCATTGTGAGTGTTCAGCCCCAATGAACCTTCAGATAGTGGTGACCTCCTCCAGCATCTGACTGCAGCTGCAGGAGAACGCTTCCTGACCCTGCCCCCACACACTCCTCCTGCTTCCTTCCCACAGAACCCCCAGGCCTGGTCCCATAAGCACACTCCTCAAGGCCCCTTCCTCAAGCAGCTTTTCCTCCTTCCTAGCACCTTATTGGTTTTTATGGACCCTTCTCTTTTGCCATTATCAGAAATTCATTGTATATAATCTTCCAGGGGTAAGGCGGGATTTTTGGATTTAGAGCTCAGTGTGCAGAAAGCTATATAACCTAAGCTGAAAAACATGTTACCATTTTAGGATCATTGAAAGAAGAGACAACAATAAAAAAAAAAATTGTTTTCTTCTGAGTCCCTATACTTTGTCAGCCTTGCTTCATTTCATCCTAATGGGAGTCTCTTGGTATTTCTTTGGTGCTCCCACTGCCTGTCACTTGCCTTGTGAAGGTGCGGGCCCTCAGTGCAGGTGACAGATTTTCATCTCTGCATGTGGTGGCAGGAGTCAGCCTTGTTTCTGGTGAGTGCTCTAATGACATAACTCAATCAGGATTGGTTGGTTGCTGTGCATCCCCAGCTGAGTGGCCAGTGTTCATTTCCAGAACTACTCACTGAAGGGGGTATTGGACTGGGAAGTGGATGTCCAGGTGCTTTGTTATCGTTTAAATAAACCACCCAAAGTTTATATGTTGACTCTTAATCCCTACTGTGATAATAGTAAGAGGTAGGTCCTTTATAAAAGATGCTTGAGGGAGCCTGTTCATCCTTCTGCTGTGTGAGTAGACATAGAAAGTGTCATCTATGAAAAGCGAGCCTTTACTAGATCTCCCAGTGCCTTCATCTTGAACTTTACAGCCTCTAGAACTGTGAGCAATAAATTTCTGTTCTAAGGTATTTGTCCATAACAGCACAGACTAAAATGTGCCTCAGTGATGGAATTGCAAAGCCCTCCAAGTGGGTGCAGAGGAGATGGCAAAGGGTGAAGGGAGTGGAACCAATCAGTTAGGGTTGGCTTTCCTTTGCCATGATTTGCAGAATCCACACTATCGGTGAGCAGCATCTCTTACGGAGTAAACCCTTATTGTGCTAAGACACTGAAACATGAGCGCCTACTAGAATGGCAAGCATTGTCCCACCCAATACTATCCCACATCCCTGGCTATACTCAACTCAAGTTTCCTAAAATAGGAATCATAACGTACCCTGGTAAGCCTGGTACCCATGCCACTTTGATAAAAATTTGCTGGCACTGAGTAAGTGTAGTGATATAGAAAGGCCAGGGAAGGCTTTTGGGGCCTTCAAGGATGCCCTGCCCCATCTAGGCAGAAGAAGGAATAGAGCCACAGAGGCTGTTCCCTCATTTTTGTACCTGCCCCCGTTTCAAATTTAGGGCTATGAAGGAATACAGTTTCAGAAAGCATTTTGATAAAACATATTGTCACATCTCAATGTGGAGGAAAATCGACTGGAAAGAGAGCCACGTTTTCACTAGAGGAGGGGTTAAAATTAAGGCAAAAACCTTAAAGAGTGTTTAAAAATATCTGCAATGTAATAAGTGCTGACAGGCTGATGAGACTGAGTAGGAGGCGGGGAACTCAGGCCTGCCTGGCAGCGGCTGTGCCCTCTGCTTGGGAGGAGGCTGGAACAGGTGAGATGGCGTGGGCACGCCTCCGCGTGACGAAGAAGAATGTTCTCCTCCTGTGAGGGAGGGAGAAAGCTGTCAGCCTGGCCGTGAGACACGGAAGACAGCAGTGGGGATGTTGGGTTGCACAGGCCCCGGGTGGCAGGGATAGCCTGGAGGGGAAGGAGAGAAGGGGCAGGAAGCCATGTGAGGAGGGGTTCTAGCAGAAAGAAGAGGAGAGACCAACTGGGAGAAGAGGAGTAAATTAAGAAACCCAACAAGACCCAGAAGGAAAGAAGCTAAAGAGGATGCTTGGGAATAGGACTCAGTGGGGAGTACAGGAGCCAAAGGGTGAAAGAAGGTTTGAGCAGCTGAAGTTTAGGAGCCCAGGGAAGACACAGGAAACAAGAGCTGCTAATGAGGCAGTGGCAGCCCCTGGGGCTTAGGGACAGCGAGAAGGCCTTACTTTTGGGGAGACAAAAAGGGTGGAAAACAGGGAGAATACACCCATGTGGCACTGAGAATGTGGCCTGTTACCAGGCCACCTGGGCCAAGTCATTGCCCCTTTACCCCAGGCCTCTGTCTCCCCTGCAAGTAACAATCACTAGGTCCTTGCAGACAGGACCTGCTGGGGATGGGAGAGGGAGAAAGCAAAGTCACAGAGAGAAGCTCAGGGGCCTCCTGGGGTGAGGCCTGGGTTTCCAGAGCCCGAACTCTAGCCCAGACTGTACAGACGGCAGCTGCTGAGGCAGGGCTTGGACAATCTACACTCTATCAAAGGGCAGGAGGTTCAGGGGCACAGGCAAGATTTATGGGTCAACTCTGCTTCATTTCCCAGCTAAGCCGTTTTCCAGCAGAAATATCAGGGAGACTTGTTTTGTTCACCTGTGAAACGGGGCCAACAGTGCCCACCACACACATGTTGTGAGCACTCAGCGGGAGGACAAAGAGGAGGCATCCACACCACAGAGGTGCTCAGAAAAGGTTAATTTCCTTCCTCACTCTCGGAAGGAGATGACGGCCAGCTTTTTCTTAACTTTTAATATGGCAAATGTCAAATATACAAAGAATGGAGGCAGGAGCATAAGGAACCTCCACAAAGCCATCATCCAGCTTCAACAGTTACTAACTCAGAGCTGATCTGGCTTCATCTCACACCCACCCACCCACCTTGTGGCCTCCCCCATCCAGTTTACTGTGATGAAGACTGTAATTTGTCGTATTACTATATTTCTACATTAAGTGATCTAGTGCATATACACAAAAAGAGTTATTTATTTATTTGAAACAATTTAGACACAAACTAAAGTCTGGATTTTTTTTTTTTTTATAGTGAAAAGTTATATATTTAGACTTGGTTTAGATGATCCCAATTTTATTGGCAACATCCAAATCATCATAATCAGGAGCCAGTTGAACATATGCCTTCTTTTCACCATCAGGCCTGATCAGG
Organism: Arctocebus calabarensis; assembly: GCA_963573935.1. NCBI lineage: Eukaryota > Metazoa > Chordata > Mammalia > Primates > Lorisidae > Arctocebus > Arctocebus calabarensis. Next base: position 98,780 of record CAUYON010183582.1, on the reverse strand, counting down.
GTGTTGACCTTGGCCACATCAACGTCATAAAGCTTCTTCACAGCCTGTTTGATCTGGTGCTTGTTGGCTTTGACATCCACAGTGAACACAAGCGTGTTGTTGTCTTCTATCTTCTTCATAGCAGACTCAGTGGTCAGGGGGAACTTGATGATGGCATAGTGGTCAAGCTTGTTTCTCTTCCGAGGATATTTGGGCTGCCTCCAGAGCCTCAGGATCTTTGGCTGCCGGAAGGTGGGTGATGTATGGATCTTCTTTTTTTTGTGGCTGTGGATGCCTTTTAGCACTGCCTTCTTGGCCTTCAATGCCTTTGCTTTCGCTTCGGCTTTGGGAGGGGCAAGAGCTTCCTTTTTCGCTTTCAGCACCATCTTGTGAAAAGTTTTGTTTGTTTTTTTTTAAGATAAAATCTCCCTCTGTCATCCTGGGTAGAGTGTTGTGGTATCATCGTAACTCACAGAAACCTCAAAGCCTTGGGCTCAATGGATCCTCCTGCCTCAGCCTCCCAAGTAGCTGGGACTATAGGCGTGTGCCACCATGCCTGGCTTGTTTTTCTATTTTTAGTAGAGATGAGGTCTCTTTCTTGCCCAGGCTGGTTGTGAACCCCTGAGTTCAAGCAATCCACCCACCTCGGTCTCCCAGAGTGTTAGGATCATAGGTGTGAGCCACCACACTTGGCCGAGACTGGGGTAAAGGCCCAGAGGCCCTCTGTGCTATGGATATGTGCTGACCAGGAGTAGGTGTCAGTATCTTCTGGGCCCCAGTTTTGGTCTGGGTTCTGAAGTCCTTGCCCCAGACCTCACTGTCCTTGACATCCCTCAGGGGAGATACACAAGTCCCAGAATCATTGCCTAGGACTGAAACTGACCACCCTGCATGAACAGATGGGTGAGGACACCTATGATGTCCCCTGTCTTCCCTCTTGTTGCTGGGAGGGCAATAGAAGGCACAGCCCCCCAACCCCATAGCCACACAAGTATGCAGTTGAAGAGGCCACTTACTCTAGGGGTGGCATGCTAGGCTGTGGGCAGCTAAATCCAGGCCTGAGACAGCTATCCCCAGTCAATGCCTATGGGCCTCTTTAGTTACAGAGAAGGGTGGGAGCTGGCCTCCGGAAGCTTCAAAGAACCCTGAGAACGTGACTGAGACTCAGCCTGAGCACCGGCAGCCACAGCACTGCAGACCTCACTCCTGGGTGCTGGGAAAGCCAGCCTGCTTCTGGACAGGGCTTCCAGACACTCCCCAGGCATCTCCTTTCCACAGCATAGTTAAATCTCACACACATGTCCTTCTGAGGTCTCTCACAAGGTCCGAATAGACCACAGTAGAGGAAAACAGTAACAAACAGGGTACCCGGGGAGACCAGGCGTGCTGATCCCAGGATCAGGCAACAAAGAAGAACACTGTGTATGAAAAGGTCAAAACAATGTGGAGGCTCCACAGAAAGTTAAACATAAAGTTTCACGTGGCCCAGCAATTTCATTTCTGCGTATGTACCTAAAGGCATTGAAAGCAGAAACTCGGACAGAATTTGCACACCCTGTTCACTATAGTGTTATTCACAACAGATTGACGCAGGAGCCAGTGTGCAAAATGGAGGTGGTGGTGAGCGCAGGGCTCCTTGCCAGAGCCTGTTGAATATAAAGGTTGAAGTGCATTTGTGCTCACAGCCATCTCTGAGAACAGGTTTCTATAGGTATCAGGGCCTCCTCCCTCAACTCCACATCTCACCACCACGGCTCACCTGGAATTTCAACACGAAGAATGAGCTTCAAGGTTCGCGTCACAGGCCAGCAGCCCCAGCCAGAACCAAGCAAATCATCACACACAAAGTCCTAATTCTGCTCAGATAATCTGCTTACATGTTAAACAGGGATTAACGGAAATGTCAAACAAACCTCTTTAGCAGGATGGGCGCACATCATGAATTACATGCTTCTCTGGGTTTTCGCTGGTTTTGCTGGGGGTGAGGAGGGAACAGGGTTCACTCTAAATTATAATTCTGGTTAACAGCAGAGACCACTTATCATTTCAGAGTTTACCATGAGTCACACAGTGCACTAAAAGCTATTGTTCCCTAATTCCAAAAGGAACATGGACAAGGCAAGGTCTGGGTCACATGTGGTTGGATGGGCACCTGCTGATGGTAAGCACTCCAGGGAAAATGTAGAATAGGATTAAAAACAGACTCACACGGAAATATTAAGCACTTTATGTGCATTGTGTTAAATTATTCTACACAGCAACTGTAGGAGGTAGGACTATTATGATCCCATTTTACAGCTGAGAAAACTTGAGCACAGACAGTTTAGGTGACTTGCTCAAAGTTACAGGAGACAAACCAAGGCCAAACATCACTCCAGTGCTCGTCACAACATTCCATGCCACATACTTTGCCTCCCCAAATGTCCCCTCCCACTGAGCTAGAAATATTTACCAGGAAGGAAAATATGAAATCATGATGGGAGACACACCCAATAAGCTCTTCAGATTGGAATCTTGGAATCTGAAAATCACCCTTCTGCGGGATCTCACAGGTCTTTCAAATGGTCCTCTGAACAGGTGCAGGCTCTGCAGTCTCCCCAGATGGAAAGCTGCCTTGCTGACATGAGATTGGGCCATCTGGAAGCCCCTCCTTCTCTGTAACTCACCTGTCTGGTCATAGAGGTAGACATAGCACATTCCCTCTGCATTGCAGGAGGTGAGTTATCAAGTTCAAGAACAATATCAAGTCTGGGGTGCAGGGCTGGGAGGAAGGAATATGCAATGAGCAGACACTGTCCTTGCAACATCCCAGATCAGGCTTGCTGGGGGTCATCACTCTTCCCAAGCAACCATGGGAGGGAGCCGCCACTCAGAAGCCTGGAGCTGTGTGCCCGTGACCCTGCCACCTCCTGCTGGGCTCGTTTCTCCTCCTCAGCAACAGGAATGACCTAGTAGCCCCTCTCCCAAGTATTTTATAAGTACAATAATATCCGGAAGGCCCTGGGAGGTGCTGTATCTTAGCAGAGAGTTAAGGCAAGACCCAAACTAGGAAAGATCAGTCAGATGGTAACTCTACCAACAGCAGCAACAATGGACACTTATTAAGTGCTTGCTATTTATCAGGCATGGTTCTAAGTCTTACATGCTGCTCCCTTTATCACTCAGAATCCCCTTTATCTCATAGATACTATCCTTATTTCATTGCAGACAGGAAAATAGGGGTACAAGAGAGGTTAAGTCACTTATCTGAAATCACACAGCTAGTATGAACAAGAGCCAGGACGCAAACTCAGGAATCATGACCCACTGATTTCAATTTCTTAAACATTATGCTTTACCTAGCAGGTACAGGTCTGAGCCAGGCTTTAAAGGAACTGTTGGGTGGAGGGGTGGGGAGAGGGAAGAGGGAAGAAGAGAGAGGGGAGATAAACTAGATCCCTTTCTTTGCATCCTGCCAATGGGTCACTTAGTAACTAGCCCCGTATTAATAGCTTCCTGAAAGCTCTAGTTTAACATGCATTTAAAGCCTCAGTATCTTCTAAGGCCTGCCTAGAAGCCTCCTAGGATCGACCTGTCGGGGCTCTAAATCTGCTGCCCCTTCATAGAGCCTGGAGACCTTTCTGCCTTCTTTAAACTTAATTTATAGCTCCCTGCTCCAGGGCGGGCTTCTCATCCAATTCAATTTTATATCCTTCACCTTCAGTGTAGGCATAGAGCAAGCCTCCATACACATGCTGATAACGTTTCTAGAAATCAGCATTGACCTTAAAACCTCCTCTTCATTAAACTTCCCTGACAAAAATACTAGCCCTAAAATATGTACACCATCCCCCACTGTAGTCTTGATAAATGCAGCCCTGAAATTTCAAGTAAACTTTAATTACAGAAGAGAGGCTAAGACCTCTGCCCAAGAAGGCCTGTCATTTTCCTTTCTTATGCTGGTAATTTCCAACATTAATATGCCCCAAAGGCCCTGCCGGCCGAGCTCTTCTAAGGGACTATGGAGTGTATTTCACGCTTGAGTTGGGGCAAGGCAGACAGAAATATTCACAATGCCCAAGTGGTAATCAAAAATTCATTTTGCTTTGTGTTTACTTGGTTCATATCTCATTTGAGTTAAGCTGGAGTCATTAAGTGGTTTGCTCCGGACTAATTCTGGCTTACATCTCAGAGCCACTCTGCTCAACTGACAGCGTGCTCTCTCACACCTGTGAGCAGAGTACAGCCAAGCACGTCTCAGTGACACTAGAGTTGTCCTGAGGAAATTCCAGGCCTTGGGGTTGGATAAGATAACTAGAGGCCCCAGGGACTTGATGAGGAGGCTAACAGGGTGTCTAGATGCCCGGGAAGCAACCTGCATCTTTTTACATTAACATAGGCTCACTCAAGCCCATTCCATGCTGGCTCCTTATGGGGTAGGGAGGTCTGTTCAGAGGGTTGATTCAGTCTCTCTCTGCTGTTGGCAAGTTTCTAGTTTAGCAGGAGAGGCCAAATGAGAAACCAACATGTTGTCATTGGCTTGCGTTGCAGTGGGGGGAGTACAGTGGTAACAGAGGAAAAAGCAGCCCGCTCTGCCTGGTGTGCAGACAGGTAATGTCCCAAAAGAGGGGCAGTTTGGCTGTCCCTTCCCAACTACGCAGAGCACATATCTAGGGAAAGAAAAGGAAGTGGATTCCAGGCAGGGAAACAGCACATGCAAAGCCTCTCACACTCAGATGTTTGTCTTCCTTCCGCAGCTCTTGGGTGGCTATCAACTGTGAATCTGAACCTCATTTCTGCTGGTGCCCTCCAGGGTCCACATGGAGGGGTATACAGGAGAGAGGGGCCCAAAATCAGGCTAGGGAGCAGGGTGGGGTGCCTCCAGCTTGGGCCGGTCTCTTCCTCTGCCTTCTGTGTGACAGTCACACAAACACGTCTGTCTTATCAAGATGACTAGGAAGCCACATAGATGGGCTACTGGAGCCAGTCAGTTGACCCCCGGGTCCACACACGGCCCTTGGGGCCAGGCCCAAGGCAGGAGGGTGAGGAACAAAGCGGAGAGATATTAACCAACAGTCGCACTGCTGGAAAGTGAAGAGCCAGGAGGGGCTCTTTCCACCATACCAAGAGCTCTGTGGCCTAGAGGAGACACTCCCCATACCTGCCTTGGTGGGGCAGAGTGCAGGGGCAGGACCTGGCACAAGAGCACCCAGTCCACTTATGGCCTCTTCCTCTAAAACTTTCTCTAAGGTGGATTTACAGGGCTGATCAATTCCCTTGTTTCCAGGTAGAGTCAGGTGGCCAATATATGATCTGCCAAGGAGGTAGCTTGGATTTGCGCTCTAATTCCTACTCTGACAGCATTCGGTGGCACGTTCCCTTCCCTCATTCTTCCTACCTCACAGGTATGGGGAGGGGGGTTAAATGAATAAGCCAAATACCTAGCATTGTCCCTAAAACAGCCTAACCTGGTACCTTATTTGTATTAAAAATTCCAGCTAACACAAATTGGGTGCTCATTATGTGCAAGGCACTGTTCTAAGCACCTTACACATACAAACACATTCAATCTTCATAATAACTGAGACAGGAACTACCATTATTTCCATTTAACAGAAGAGAAAACTGAGGCATGCAGAGACCTAATATGGCCTAACGTACAGCTTCAAGTTGTACAGCAAGGTTTGTCTGTCTTTAGAGCCAGAGAAGATATATATAATATTTCTTTTATGAATATATATATAACATACATTCTTTTTTGCAGCCAGAGATCTCCACCTACTATACCAGAAGTACTGAAACCTATAAATCTTCCTATAGGCCGGGCGCAATGGCTCATGCCTGTAATACTAACGCTCTGGGAGGCTGAAATGGGTGGATTGCCTGAGCTCACAAGTTCAAGATCAGCCTGAGCAAGAGCGAAACCCCATCTCTAAAAAATAGTCAGGCGTTGTGGCAAGTGCCTGTAGTTCCAGCTACTTAGGAGTCTGAGGTAAGAGGATCGCTTGAGCCCCCAAGAGTTTGAGGTTGCTGTGAGATATGACACCACGGCTCTCTACCAGGAGGAGACAAAATGAGACTCTGTCTCAAAAAAAAAAAAAAAATTCCTGTAAAACTTCATACTCATACTTGTAGAAAATATGCGTTCTTTATAGAAAAATTTCAACATATAAAGCAAACACAAAAAAGAAAATGAAATTCATCCAGACATGATCACTCAACATTTGTTCTATACCCTCATATATTTTTATAGTATGTTTATATGATCCAAAATTGGAATTTTACATTACTATTAGTTGCCTGCTTTGTTTTTCTGTTCTTCTGTAGTAATCTAGCACCAAACTGAATGGATTTATTAGCTTAGATGCTTAATTGTATAAAAAGTCAATGACCTTATTTATGTTCCAGTACCAATAGTAACTCTACTCCAGTTCCTTCCTCTGCTGCAAGAAGCCTCACAGCGAAACAGTCCATCAGCCTGTGCTCAGGGCCTTAGATGCACATTGAACTTCACTTATAAGCAAGAAGTCCTTGTTAGAAGTTTCCCATATGCCAGGCACTGGGTGAGGCAAGGGGAACCAGCAGTGAATGAGGAAGGAAAGGCTAACTCTCCGGGGCTTACATTTAGAGCACAGCAGCTAGCAATAGCAATAGGGTAATTACAGCAGTTCCTGAGCAGTGAAGAGTGATGGACTGGATATAATTGGGGAGGGGGTCACCTGAGTCTGGGATGTCTGGGAAAACTTCTCCGAGGAAGCTGAGCTGCGCCCTGAATAATTTAAAAGATCTGCCAGAACAAGACTCAGAAGAGTGTTCCAGAAAGAAGGAATAGCAAGAGCAAAAGCCCTGAGGCAGGAAGGGGCTTCAAAGGAAAACCAATGCAGATTAACAGCTGGGGAATTGGTCAACACACTTCAAACAATAGACAAGGAGATAGATGTGAATTGCCACAATAAGGCAAAATTTCTTTTAAGAACTTGCATGCATTTTTTTTAATGACCTGTCTTGGGTTTCCTATTGACTTCTGAAAAGTGGTTAATTAAAGAATATACATGGACTGTCTGAAACAGGGGTGCTTCACCTTAGGATCATGTGAGCAGCATTAAACAATCCAGTGTCTAGGCCACTTCCCTACATCATAGTATTGCCAGAGCAGGGGGCATCTGACCAGTTTTTACAATTTTGTAGAAGCCCCCAAGTGATTCCACTGTGCAGGTATGGCTGGGAATTGGGCCTAAATGGGTACAAACAAAGCAAATATCATTAAGCAACTGAAGAACTTAAGAATACTATATAAGTGCACCTGAAAATTCTTTCAGTGATCATCAGCATTTTATGGCCTGGTGGGCATCCTCTGAGACCACCACCTCTTACTGTATGTACCCCCTCCCAAGGGTGGTTTTCTCATAACAGGCCCAAGAGAAAGAGTATCTCCCCCTCTGCACAAAAGATGACTGAGCTCAGAGGGGTCCTTTCCCTCATCCACGGTCACTAGGCTCATGAGTCACAGTTCCTAGAGTCTGGCCTGAGCCCCTAGCACCTCCATAGCCCTTCCTTGCCCACCAGACCTCTCCACTCAGCCCTGTGCCCTCCACCCCATGGGGAACAGAGAGAACAGCCCTCTCTTGTGGGATGAGAGACCTGGTACTGGCTCAGCACTGTGTGACCCTGGGCAAGAGCTGTGAGTTCCTTCCTAGAGCTGATGAACCACATCTGTCTCAAAAATCAGGGAGGGTACCATGAAGTTGCTGCCGCAAAGGCCCAGTTTTTTCAGAAAAGCATAACCTCTTGCTCTATCTGTTCAGAGACGCTCCACTTGGTGTGGGCCAGGGCACTAAAACAAAAGCATAATCATCACTAGGTTATCAGAACCACAGCTGCTGACAGTATCTGCCCAGACACATAAAAGCCACCTTCCATCGACGCTTGCCCTGGCCAGGGAAAGGGCCATCCTTGTACTGCTGGGCCCTGTATGGCTACGTATGGCTGGGAGGGGACAGAAAGTACCCCCTTCTCTGAGGGGGTTACTGCTAGAGGCCAGGAATGTGGCCAAATGCTGTCCCCTCCCTCCAAACTGATCAAACCCCAAAGATTACAAGGGATAAGGAAGGCAAGCTGACCACCTCCTAGGAAATGCACCCTGGTCCTTCCAGCTTAACATTCCCATCATGGTTTTCTTTTAAATGAGGACATAGGGCACCGACAGAACATGGGGTACTCTCGCCTCCGGCTGTGGAATTGGCTCTGTACCTGTTCTGTCCTCAGTTGCAGAGCACCCATGTTTTGGCTTCAAGTGCTGTGTCCTCCTGCCTTTAGCATCCCAAGTCCTTCTACATTCCAGGTACCACAGGCCATGGTTGTGCAGCAGGTGAGGTGAAGTCCTTGCCCTGGAGGATTTGCTATGCTGGTGGGACAGAGGGGACCCTACCCCAGTAGCACGGTGTGATCCACCATCAGGGAGTGTTGGGTGCCAAGAACATGGCAGGGTGAAGACAAAATAGGAGGGGACAGGGAGAGCACAGAGGCCTGGAGGGCTGGAAGCCTGGGGAAGGGACCTCAGCCAGGGAATGGTTTGGGCAAAGGCCCAGCAAGAAGTATCCACATGCTGGTGAATAAAGAGGTCGGTGTGTGATGGGGAAGAGGCAGGATATGAGGCTGAGCAGCAGGAATATGGGTTTCAAGCATGGCTGCTGGCCCTTGTGGGAACAAGCCCCGAGCCCCATGGGACTATGCATCACTCAAGATGGCACAGATGGAATCTTGGCCCCCGCATCCCTCAGGGCTCTCAGGCCTTGGATGGGAAGGGCCAGGAAAGGGGAGACCCTAGGGAGGAGGAGAAGATGGGGTTAGGAGGAGCATCTTGCCCCACCCCTGTGCCAGAGGCTTCCCACCCAACTCGAGCCCAAATTCTGTCCTCTGCCTCTTAGGTTAGCCCTGTAGCTCCCACTGTGCGGTCCCCAGGGCTTCCCCTGCAGCCAGGGCCTTTGGGTTCTGAGCAGACAGTGAGAACAATACTTACTTTCCTCTTCAGAGCCCTCTCACCCATGTGAAGTCAGTGATCCTCTGGACCCTGAGAATCTGGGCAGAAAGCATCTCCCCTTTTACAGAGACCTGGGGACCTTCCCAATAAAGAGAAGATCCAAGACCCAGGATGCATTCCCAGGCCATCCCCCTCTTTCCCTAAACCAGAGGGACCTCTTTTTTTTTTTTGAGACAGTCTCACTATGTCAGTCTTGGTAGAATGCTGTGGCATCACAGCTCACAGCATACTCGAACTCTTGAGCTTAAGCAATTTTCTTGCCTTAGCCTCCCAAGTAGCTGGGACTACAGGGGCCCACCACAATACCCAGTTATTTTTGTTGTTGTTGTTGCTGCAATTGTCACTGTTGTTTAGCAGACCCAGGCTGGGTTTGAACCCACCTGCCTCAGAGTATGTGGCCGGCACCCTAACCACTTAGCTACAGGCACCAAGCCAGAGGGACCCTTTTTATTCCCTTAAAAATCACACTAGCCATAGTAGTGGGCTCCCTCTCCCATTCTAAGACACCATTTTGCTCCATTTTTAATAAAGACATGTGCTTCATTGCTGTCATCATTAACTTTAATATATTGAAATTTAAAACTTCCATACAAAGGCTACCAACAAGAGATTGAAAATGAAATACACAGCAGATAAGATGATACTGGCAGTACACACACCTGACAAAGAACTTAGATACAGATTGATCAGAAAAAGATAACCTGATAGAAAACCAGACAAAGAGTTAGATACATCTGGGGGGGGTGGGGTGGGGGGATATCCAAATTGGGAAAAAAAAACAAGAAAAGTGCTCAGAGACATTATTCTCCGAGAAAATGCATAACAAAACCACCAGCTACAGGAAGAGAAATGTTGGTCAGGATGTGACGTACTGAGAACTCTCATCCATTCTGGTGGTAGCATAAGGTATCCACTTTGGAAAATCATTTGGCCATATCTTTGAAACACGTACAGATACGTTTCCCATGGCCCAGCAATTCTACTCCTGTGCACCCAAAAAAATCCATGTGCGTGTCCTTGAAAGGCACGTGCATGGATGCTCACAGAAGCATTATTTGTAATAGCTCCAAGCAATTTAAATGCTCACTGATGGATGGACAAGGCAATCACTTATGTATTCAAACTATGCAAGTCTACAGAGCAAAGGGAAAGAGTGAACTTTTCCACGCTAAGCAAACCCATCACTAAGTTCTGCCTATTTCACTGGCTGCCTCTTCCTCAAATCCACCCCTCCTCCCATCCTCATCATCTTCACTACCTCAAAGCCTCCTGATAGCCTGGGCATTGGCACTTTCAGAGCCCTCTTCCACACAGCAGCCAGAATGATCAATCTTGAATGTACCCTGACCCTCTGCTCCCCATCCCACCCTCAGAAGGCCCAAGCCTTTCTACATGGCACACGAGGTCCCTGAGAGCAGTCCTTCCCTGAGCCCAGAGGCATGCTTCTCTCTTATGGCCCAGCTCCCCCTCAGCTCACACCATTTGATAACCTCATTCCTCTGTTCATGCTGTTGCATCTTCTTAGAACACCCTTCCTGCCCTTCTTCTACATGGAGATTGACTCGTCTTTAATATTCAGCTGACCAATACTACCTCAGCTTCAATATTCAAATGCACCTTGCCAATACTCAGCTAATGTGTCCATTAGCTCCTGGAGAGTCATGTCCTCCATTTGAGCAGATCGTTCTCCCTCCCACCCTTAGTCCTAGCATAGTATATTTCATCTCCCTACTCAAGGTCTGCCCTTCTCGGCACATTCTAGGCACTTCATGAGCAAAGACTGTGCCACATGGCTCTGAGGCAAGGAGAGGCACTGGGTACATAAAACTATCTAATCCCCTTTAGTTTCAATAGGTCTAGACATGCATTATTCTCCTCAGTTTACCAATGCGTAGTTAAGGAAACAGGCTGTGGAGCGAAACCGATCTACGTTTGAATCCTAACCATGCCACGTGGTGGTTGGGGGTCCCTAAATAAGTTTTTCTCATCCTCCTGGGTCTTACCTTTCTCATCCACGAGGGGGTGGGGAAGATAGGTACCTGGCCATTAAGATAACTGATGAGATGCTGGTGGCAGGTGGCAGCCACGGTGCCCTTGTGGGCTTCGTAACCTCAGCAGTATTCACATTCTGAGCCAGATAGTTCTTTGTCCAGGGGTCGGTCCTGTGTTGTCAGGATATTTAGAAGCCTCCATGGCCTCTATCGACCAGATGCCAGTAGCAACCCACAACCACCCCCGGGCTCCAGCTGTGACAACTAAAAATATTCGAGACATTCCCAAATGTCCCCTGGGGGGTAGCTGAGAACCAACCACTGACCTAGATTTTGATCTCAGGAACCTAAAAACCCTCCAGGCACCTGACCTAAAGCAGGTTTAACCAGCCAACCTTGAAGCTGTGAGGATAATTCCTGCATGGAAAAACCGTTGTGGCCCAGCTTGAGTCAGGGCATTCTTGCCACCTCTCAGCAGGAGCTGGACAGGTACAGGCCAGCTGGTAACCTGGTAAAAGGCTTCAGAAGTCCTGGCCAGCTCCAGTCCAGGCTTCCACGTGCAGAATACAGCAGACAGACTACAGAGGTAATAAAAAAATTCCATCTTCTAAGTTCCCCCCATACGACCTCCATGGCTTGAGAACATGCGTGGGCCAGAAGTCCTCATCTTACTTATGGGAATAAAGGATTGTACTTCAGCCTATCAAGCCCAGTCCCCAGAGAAGAATTTGGTAAAAACTTGGAACTATTTGAGAGGACCTAGTAATTGATTTAATTTCTCATGTTTCCCTGGTCTCACAATCAGACGTTCAGGGAAAAGACGAGGATATAACCTCACTGCTAATCAGATTAAGATTATTGTTGTAACTGTAGCTAGAAGGCAATGAAAAAGAATGGACTCTAACTTGTTCACATTTTGTTACCTAGGACTCCAAAAATACAAAACCAAAATATAGGAGCAAATTTTTTAAGAAATCAAAAATCTATTAATGAAAATATGTCAAGCAAGCAAATTGTGAAACATTGTGTCCAATGTGTAAAGGTCCCCTAACTTTAATTGTGTAATAGGATGCTGAAACTTATTATTTGAGGGTCAATATATTGAGAACACAAATTGAAATTCTGACTGAGATCTCAAATGCTGAGCATCATGAGAAAATGAGGCAAGAGCTGGTGCCACTTAGAGTTAAGGAAGGGAAGGCAGAACTGGGGGGAGTGGTTGCGAGAGAGTCTTCTGGAATCCCCAAGCCCTCTGCAAATTGTGAAGGGGCCCATGTAATAGGCACCCACCTGTGGGTATAACCTTGAACATTGGATAGCAGCTGCACAGAGAAGCTTCCATCTAGAGATCAGCTTGTAAACTGACACTGTTCTCTAAGGGACTGATTGGTCAGACAGAGTTGGGTCCTTCAAGATGAGGTCAGGTTTGACCCTAGCCATGGCACTCAATACCTGGGAGACTTAGGGACAAGTTGCTCACCTTCTTTGAGCCTCTGTCTTTTCAATTAAGTGGGAACCATACCACCTCCGCTACCTGCAAGAAAGAGGTCTGGGATGGGCCTCAGGCAGGAGGAGTCTAGTTGATGCTGGTACTGCTTCCTCCACCTTCTGGCCTAAGTCCTAGACCAGTGGCTCCCAACCTTCCTAATACTGCGATATATTTTCATTGTTAGAAAGGGCTCGCTGTCACAGGTCACTTTTGACATTTCTTGCCAAGGCCCAGGACTGGCCAGGTCTCGGGCCCAGCTTAACTACGTTCCGGACGGGGACCGCTAAGTTACTTTGCTCAGGTACAGCTTTTCTTAGGTGCCTGAGGGCTATTACTTTAGCTGGAGAGAGAGAGAGTGAGTCTTAGAGAGAGTAAAGCAGTCTTCTTAGAATAGATAGATCTTAGTCTTTAGTAAAGCTTGGAATTCTTCAGCAGAGAGACGCCGTGCTGGCATCCTGCAGGCAGGAGAGGAGACAGAGTCAGAGTAAGCGGGTCCGTGATGGAACGCGCATGCTCCCAACTGCCTTCTCCTTCAGCCTAACATAAGGCTGATCTCATGCCTCTCAACACTACAGGTGTAGAGACTGCCAATTCACAACTGCTCTCCTCTCCTGAGCTCTCATGCTTGTTAGGTGAGCCAAATCCCTCTCTATGCCCTTTCCTCCTAGGTGTTCCATTATTGAGCAATACAGGTATTTCTTATAACTCTCACTCCTCCTAGCTCTAGGCTATATGGGCTGCAACAGGTCACGACCCACAGGCTGCCCTAGACTAACAGGAGCCCCCATCCCACCTAGGACATGTGAGGTAAAACTTACAAACATCATGCAGGGCCAAAATCATTCCCAATGATCCCCAAAACCTTTGATCTCCAGAACCTAGGAATAGAGAAGAACAAAGCAAAGAAATGTATTTCTTTCTTGTACTTTTTAAACTCTCAATTCCATGACAGATTAAAAATCAAAGAAGTTTCTACGATTCTCTCTGCATTTGAGGTTGAGCCTCCCTTGCTAAGGGGGCAGGAGAAGCACAGGTCTAGTTTGAATAAATAAATCATTTCCCAGGTGCAACAGCGATATATGATAATGGTGGTTATGTCATTAAAAAAAAAAAAAAAAAAGAGCCTTGGCAGCTCCCATAACTCAGTGGGTAAGACGCCGGCCACATACACTGAGCTGGGGGGTTCAAACCCGGTCTGGGGCCAGCTGAAAACAACAATGACAACTGCAAGCAAAAAATAGCCAGGCATTGTGGCGGCCACCTGTAGTCCCAGCTACTCAGGAGGCTAAGGCAAGAGAATCACTGAAGCCCGAGAGTTGAAAGTTGCTGTGAGTTGTGATGCCATGGTACTCTACACCAAGGGCAATATAGTGAGACTCTGTCTCAAATTTAAAAAAAAAAAAAAAAGAGTCTTACAGAGATATATACTGCAGTATTTGTGAATGCAGCCTGATATATGGGATTTGCTTCAAAATATTAACATGAGAAAGACTAAGTGCAGTGTAACCATGAAAGAGGACCAGTCACAGTGGACAGCTGTTGAAACCAGGTGAGAGACACATATCTGTAGAGGGTGGTGTGGTCATATTACCTTTAAATTTTTAGGTGTTTGAAATTCTCCATGGTAAGATGTGTGTGTGGTTTTTTTTAAAGGAAAAAGTGGCTAAACACAAGTAAGCACACACAGAGCTAGGGGAAGGTCCTCCTCCTTAGAAAAGCCTGATGTGTGGTCACTGCAATCCAGAGTTCACTGTCCACTGGATGTGGAGATAGGTCACTTCCAAAACCTTACCTTCAGTAGTGAGGTTTTCTGATTTATAAAAGAACTAGAAGGAAAAGTAATTATCTCAGAGCCTAAGAACACTCACACTCAGAGGATATTTCACAAAACACTTCAGATGAATAAGGCGAGGTAGGGGCAGCAGCCTACCCCACAGAGGAACTGAGCCCCGTGGGTGGAAGCTGGTGCCCTGCGTGTCCTCTGGGCTCACTCTGGTTCCAGCTGGACCTAAGCAAAGCTCTCCTCCTCCCAGGGCACCCACTTCTCTTAAAAACCACAATGATGCCTTCTGTTCTGGCAGCTGGCGAGGTACAGATGTCATGTAAAGCCCTTCCCAAGAGCAGACCCAAGAATGAAATGAGTGTCCATTTGCAGTGTCACTGAGACCCTGCACATCTGGAAGTGTCCTATTCTGCCTACATACTTGACAGAAGGCTCATCCAGGGAGTTCCTAAGCGTGAACAGCTCTCTTGCAGGGTTTCTGAGGCACTCCCTGTGGCCCCCAGCGTCCGTTGGCCTATCACTGGTCTACCCCCCATCTTCATGCCTCTCTCCCACTCGACCTAGGAGAGATGTGGCTCAGGAAGGCCTGAGGGAGTGACCCAAGAAGCCACAACCAGATCCTTGGATTTTGGAAACCTGGGCACATTTTGCTACAAAACCTGCACTCTGAGGCACCTGGATTATGGGTGCACACGTGCTGTTCCATCCCAGCTCTGCAATCCTCACTGTCAAACCACGTCAGTTGTCTTCAAGTTACAGACATCCGACTGATGTATGACTTACCCACGGAGGCTGTTACGGGCAACAGATAAAAGTATATACATACAACTTCCGTACAAATGCAACTTAAGAACAAACCTACCGAACATACCTCTGTTGGAACCCGGGCACTGCCTGTGCCGCAGCCGTGCAGCATCGTTTATGGGAGAAGCCCCTGCACACCTCCCAGACAGGGGCTTCCCATCACTCTCTCTCCTTGAGTAAAACTCAGGCCGCCAAGCTGCAAATGCTGAGGGCAGCGGACAGCCAAGGTGAGAGCTGGACACATCCTAGACTCCCCACACCCTGCTGTTCTCATTTGTTTAGTCTAGCAGGGAAGGTGAGTCCGTCTAGGGAGACTCCCATGCTGAGATCCAGGTCCCAGGAGCTCAGCACACTGGAGACCACTCCCTGACCTGGGGCCCTCAGTACTGGCCCATGCCCAGTACCTTTAGGTGTCTGGCTCCCTCCCTCACCTTGCCCGTGTCACGATGCAGGTCAGAGGCCTTTGAGTTTTTCTTGGCTGCCACAGGCCACAGAGCCACATCATTTCCTGAACTCCCCTTCATCTCACACCCCCTACTAGCCCAGGGGTCCCCTTAAGAGGAAGAACCAGAGCCCAGCACAGGGTCAGCAGGTGTCTGACTAATGACACAGACAAGAGAGACACTATTGGCAGAGACAATGGGGGTCTCCTCCCAGGTTCCCAGCCCAGCCCTCTAGGCCACCCCAAGAGCAGACCCGAGAATGGGAAATGAGTGTCCATTTGCAGCGCAGCTGAGACCCTGCATGTCTGAAAATGTCTCATTCTGCCTCAATATGTGACAGAAGGCTCATTTGGACAGGGAATTCTAGGCGTGGACAGCTCTCTCAGGGTTCCTGAGGTGTTCCCCATGGCCTCCCACTGCCGAGCATTGCTGCTGAGAAGTCTGGTGCCACTCTGGATCCAGATCCCTGGTACATGGCCTCTTTCTCCCCCTCTGGAAACATTTAAATGCTTTTCTAAACTCTGGGGATAATTTCACAATGAGAGTCCTTAGCGAGGCCTATTTTCATGCATTCTGCTGAGGACTTAATAAGCTTGTCATTTGGAAATTTGGTTCTAAGTGGCATTCTCAAATGATTTTTTTTTTTATTTCTCTTTCCATTTTTTTGTCCTCCTTCTAGAATAGTCTCATTATGCTGACAACGGACCTTCTACTCTCATCCTCTAGTTTCCTTACTTTTTCTCTGCTTTATTTATTTTTATTGATACAGAGTTTCCCTTATTGCCCTCAGTAAAGTGCCATGGCATCACAGCTCACAGCATCCTCCAACTCTTGGGCTCAAGCAATTCTCTTGCCTCAGCCTCCCAAGTAGCTGGAACTACAGGCGCCTTCCACAATGCCCAGCTAGTTTTTGTAGAGACAGAATCTCACTCTGGCTCAGGCTGGTCTCAAACCTTTGAGCTCAGGGCAATCCACCGCCTTGGCCTCCCCAAGTGCTAGGATTACAGGTATGAGCCACCATGCTCAGGCTGCTTTCTCTGTTTTAATAAAAGTATGTTGAAAAATACATAAATATCTTCCAGTAGTGTTTGTCAAATGAATAAAAGTGAATGAATGCAATCAGAGCAACAAGTTCATAAACACCATTCATGGAAAGTAGGTGTCTTCTAAAAGTCAGAGAAATTCACACAATAACAGCATCACCTTTTATACTTGTGTGGGAGGCAGGATAAAATTATAAGCTCCATCTTCCTGACATCCAGAGGCAAAATTCCCCAGTGCCACACAGTTCCTACGTGGCAGCTTTAGGCATTTCTTGTTCCTAATGCTTTGTCATTGTGCTCTGGAATCTGGCAGATTTTCTCACTTTTATCTCATTTTACTTCAATTGTACTTTTTTTTTGTAGCGACAGAGTCTCACTTTGTGGCCCTCAGTAGAGTGCTGTGGCATCCCAACTCACAGCAACCTCCAACTGGGCTTAGGCAATTCTCTTGCCTCAGCCTCCTGAGTAGCTGGGACTACAGGTGCCCGCCACAATGCCTGGCTTTCTGTTGCAGTTTGGCCCCATATACCTGCCACCCTCGATTTATGGGGGCGGTGCCTTACTCACTGAGCCGCAGGGGCTGCCCACTTCAATTGTACTTAAATTCTATGGGTTCTCTTTTGCCATTTTTATAACGACTTATCTCAAGACTTCTCAAACCTAATCAAAAGCTTAAAAAAATACAATGAGTAACTTGTTTACCTAAATTCACCAATTAATATTTGCCATATTTCATGGAAACACATCAAAAAAATTGCCAAACTTACTTTCTTTATGGAACACATTTGTCTTGCTAAATCATTTGCCAAATGACTTATTGCTTATTCTTCTGCTTTACACTTTTCCAGCTTCCAAAGTTCTTGATACTTTCTCTTTATTGTCTGAGTTTTAGATTTTCAAGAAAAAAGAAATAATCATTTTACTGTTCCCATAATGGGCCTCCAGGAAGGAGTAGAGGTAAGGGGGCAGCTCAACCTACTACCCTTCATGGTGAGTCTTTGTACTTAAACAGCTTGAGTCCCAAACCCATTTACTACAGCAAATTCAGAGGCACCTCTCCCCAAGATGTCTCCAAGACTGCTAGGAAGAAAATTATCCATAACTCCAAAATGAGGAAAATGGAGGCCTTCTGTTATTTCAGTGTCACACTGGAGCCCTCTTGAATAAATCCAGCAGAAAGGTCATGCAGCTTTTCTGGGAATGTTATCTTGGACGATTTACTCCTAATTGTGGCTCAGACTTTGTAAGGTCAGATGTTAACTTGTTGGAAATTAATAAATTGCCCCTTGTTTCCGTCTAGAAGAATAAAAGATAACCTCAAAGGTTATGGTTTCATCACCCCAGGACGTTAAGATGTGAATGTTAGCCGGCTTTGTGTCTAACTTTGGAATCTCTTTCCGGCATTTTTTTGGAAATGAAATACGTCTGTCTCCTGTATCTTTCCTGGAACCAGCTTTGTCATCCCACTGGTTCCCTTCTTTAATGAGTTAAACAAGCCTTTGACACATGCTTGCTGTCTATTTGTATAAGAATTACGTGTTTCACTGTTTCAAAAATATACTTTGACAGTTCTCCAAGTGCCTGTGTTTCTCCAAGTTCCTGCTTCTCTTGAATGCTCGTTCTCTACTCCTGCAACTCACAGGAAGAAAACGCTGGCTTTTCCCTTTCTTCTCCATGCTCCCCACAATGTGAAGTCACCTCCTCCCTTTTTTAGCCCCCCAAAGCACTCCAACCCTCTAAGCCCCTTCATGTGCAGAGGCTGGGCCTTTGGTGCAACAGCATGCAAATAGCACCTGAAGTTGAATGTCAGACAGCTGCTCGGAACCACACAGACCGTTCCGTGCAGGGTGGGCAACCCTCCTCTTTGAGGGGTTTGCTACCCTCTTTTTTTAGCTGTTTCTCCTGTAGAGAGCTACCTCTCACTCTTCATCGTCCTTTGTTCCTGTTCACCTCCCAGGCAAACCCTTTCAGCTCAGTGCCTCACATCTCATCTTCTTCCATGCTAGGCTAGGGGCCGATGTGCAGATAAACAAAACCCTACTCCATTGCTCTGCCAGCCGTGTGTGGGTTTGAATCCCAGCTCTCCCGCTTACTACCTGAACAACTCTGTGCTCTCTCTGCCTTAGTTTTCTCATCATGTCATTTCATGTCAACTCACTTGTCATGAGGACTAAGTGAGTTAATGCAGCGGTCCTGACAGCTAGGACGGCACCTGGCACACTGCAAGTGCTCGAGAACTACTAGATGTACAAGCTCCAACCTCTATCCTTGATAGCAAAGAGCTTGGGCTTTCTCGTGATCAACATCGAAGGCAGATCTCCCAGCCCCTGCCTTTGCAAAGTATCTTTTTCTTCCTTCCTGCTGCACTGGGTGGTAAAGTGACAAACAAGGGCTCTTCAATAATCTCTGGATGGTGCCTGGGGCATCCAGCTATTCTCAGTCCTCTTCTGGGAACACAGCACCCTGAAGCCAGAAGCACAGTCCTCCCCTAGAGTCAGGAGGGCTGGGAAAGTAACTACCCCAGAACTAGAGGCCCCTGCAGTCCTGGCATGCCCTTTCTATGTCACTCTAGGCAAATTAGTCAGGTTCTCTGAGCCTGAGGTTGAAAAAGAAACGGGCCAGTCTACTCCAGGGTCATTTTAAAAACCTGAAAAGACAATCCTTATGAAAACCCACAGAAAAATATATAGTGAGAATTATCACCATGATCCTCATTATCTAGCTGACAAAGGGTCAGGTCACAATCGGTGTGAAATTTGTCATTCAAGCCTGAAGTCATTCCAAGGTTGTGCTGGCCCCACTGTTCTATTTCTAAACTCCAAACCTCAGAGGAAGATATTCATAGCACAGGGAGGTATTTCAGAGCAGGGAGATTCCCATCCTCAGCAACGAAACTGCAGGGTAGCCCTGCACACAACACCTCAGGAAAACATGACACCAATCAATATATTCTCTTTTGCAGTAGGATGCAATGTCAGTGCCATCTCCAACAATCATCCTGCCACCTGCAAACCCTCCCGGCTGAACAAGGCTGCTATGACCTTGTCCCTCTGGCCAGGAACCAAAGCGATGCTTATCCTGCACATCTGGCTAATAAATTCCTGTGCCCAAGGGGATGGACTCCAGCCCCATCATCCCAGGACCATCTGCCCACCAGAGAGGTTTTGGCACACTGTCAGGACCATGCTCACGGGACACACTGCCTTGCCTCCTTCCCAGAGGCCTGGCCCTCAGGTCAGGTGCTTTAAAGGGGAGAACAATGTGCCTGAGGCTCAGCAGCGCCTCCACCTTCCTTTGCCACAATCATTTCCCTTCTTAGTGCTTCGATTTCCTCATCTGTGAAATGGGGGTATAAGCACAAAGGGCTGTGCAGAATAAATCAGTTTCCATGCATGGAGGATTTATCCGCCTGCCACACAGCAGCTCCCTAATATAAGCTGCTCACCATCAGTACCTGGAACGTGGAAGATGCTCAGTAAGCCACAGGGTGAGGCGGTATTTGAATGTGGGCTCTGGGGCCAGACTCTCTAGCTCAGATCCTACCTTGCTACTTACACCTTGTGACCTTGGGAAAGTTCATTACTCTTTCCATCTCTGCCTCAGTTTCCTCAAGTCTTGCTGGAAGAATTAATAGTTATGATACAGGAAATGCTAAGAACATCATCCCATTAGTAAGTAGTCAATGAATGTGAGCCTCCAGCATGATCATCTTTGTCTCTTGTGGGGGGACCTCGGTGTCACAGAACACACCACCCCGTGTGACTCTGAGACCCTGGGAAGTGAGGCTGGCTGGTTATCACCAACACAGCACAGGGTAAGATATGCTACCCTCCCACATGGGGGAGGGTCTAGGAAGGAGAGAAGCACAGACCAGCCCCAAGAGGATCCCACTTGACCTCCTTGGAAATGCCAGAGCTCAGGGACCTTGGGGAACCTGAGGAGTAGGGTGTCCACCTGAGCCCTCCTGGGCCAGCCCATCTGACAGGTAGGCAGGCCTTGGGTACGAGCCAAAAGTCCCATCAGAAGGTGCTGCTCCAAAACAAGGATCGGGACAACGGCGAGCCTCCGAATTGCCGCTCTGCAGACCCAGTCTCATCCATACCCCAAAGGCCTAGCGAGGTGAACATACATTGAACTCCAACTTTTCCCCAGAGTGTGCCAGTGTCTACCAGACAACGTGAGCTCCTCAGGGAGCTCCCAAGACAGGGGTGGCACAGCCAGGCAGCAGGGGCTGGGCAGACTACGAGATGTCAGCACCAAGTGGCCTTGTTCATGACAGGGAACCGCCCAGTTCAGACCCAGGGGTTCCAGGAGTGTTCACGGGGGAGGCGCTGCCTAAGCTAAGCTGCAAGAATGTGGAGGGAGGAGGACCAGACAGTGGGAAGGGACTCTCAGGGGGTGTGTGGGACCCACAACAGACTGCAGAGTGGAGGCCAAGGGCAAAAGAGCAGCTTTCCCAAGACAACCCTCATCAAGAACCTGGCCCTCGCCTGACACCGAGATGATGTTGGACACACGATGCAGGAGCTACTTGCCCTGATCACCACACGGTACATCCTACACAGGGGGGTGACAGAGAGGCCCTGAGCCCCTCTGAGTGGTCACAGGAAGTGAGGCCCAAAGCGGGAGGAAGAGTCAGCCACGTAGATGATGGGTCAGCGCTGCGCAAATGACCTCGTGTCCTGTGCTCCCCTCCCTCCCACCCGCAGCTCCAGAAGGGGCTCTGAAGTTAAGGGAAAGGCTGTGTGTTCTGAAGTCACCCCTTTGAGCCTCCAGCCTCTACCCTCACCGCTCCCTCCACCCTGCACACCATTGCCCCTGTGTGGGCACTGGATTATCCCAGGGGTCTGTGGGGGAATTGTGTGCACCTTCTCTTCCCTTTCATGGTCCTCAAAGACAGCCAACCCACCTCCTCTTTTCCTTCCTGCTGTGTTTGGCCCCAGGAGTCTAGAGAGAGACAAAGGGCGCCCAAGGAGGGACCTGTGACCATCATTCCATCCATTCTGTAAAAGTCTGGGACCATCACATGCCAACCATTGGCTGTGTGGGAAGCAGAAGAGCTCACAGCGTGCCTGGAAAGACAGCTAATGATGATAAGCTAATTATGTGACACACTAATAATTATAATCTAATTATGTCATGAAAGCAGTAGTGGAAAAACAGAAGGAACAACTAATTCTGCCCAAGAGCATCACAGATGCTCCTGAAAGGGGTGCTGTGTACCAGGTGCTGAAGGAGTAGGAGTCACCAGGCAGGGAGGCCAGGACAGACTCAGGTCCAGGGTCAGCACAGCTGGGGACACACCCATGCATGAGGGCCCCGGGGCTGAGCAACAGGGCCAGAGCATAGGGTAGTCCAGATTCCAGGCTGTGGTTTATTCCTCATCATGAGGCCAGTGGAGAAATCTGGAAACTTTAACCAAAGGAGGGATGTGGGCAGTGAGGGCTTTCAGAAGATCAGCCTGGCAGCCCCATACAATCCTCATCAAAACCCCAGGAAATGTGGGTTTGTATTGTCAAGCGCTTTCAAGTTCTAAGGCACGCTGAGCAAGAGGCAGCCACTGGAAACACGCTGGTGCCCACTGGACCACAGCAGGCTGGCCTCAGACAGCACAGGGACAGGTCCACTCCAGCTGCAGATGTCCAGGCACGCTGCACAGCTTCCGCCCCACTGCACCTGACTCTGCACTTGGCCCTGAGCTGGCCTGCTCAGCCTCCATGCCCTGCCAATGTGACTCTGTGACCGGGGGGGAAGGCTGGTCCTCAAAGTTCGCCTTGAGCTGAGCAGTCAAAAAAGGCAAGGCGTTTTCCCCACCTCGGTGCCACTTCCCTCTTCTTTGTTATTAGTTTGTAAAACCCATTGACAAAATCTAAGTTTCATTAACTAGAGCTTGGCAAAGGCAGGAAGGAAGCTGGGCTTAGGGCCCCTCTCCTATGCTCCTTGCCACGGGCCATCTCCCAGCACAGTGTCGGGCACACAGTAGGCACCCAGTTTGCTGACTGAATATCCACAGCACTGTAGATCCTGCCCAGAGCCGCTGCGTCTCTCTGTACATTCTTTCCACAAAACTCTGCACAGGGCCAGGCTGGTGACATGGAAGACTCGTGACGTGGCATGCTGTAGCAGCCTACAGAAAACACTTCTCTCATGTTTCCCCCAGATCTCCCCTTCCCTGGCAGCTCCCAAACTGGAAGCTGTCTCTGCCGCGACATCAGCCCTTTTGCAGAGAGGATGCGCTGGTCCGGAGGCTTGGTGAGAATCTTCAGGGAGGCTCATTCCCATCCACAGCCGCCCGGCAAGTTTACCCACCCGGGCCCAGTGTACTGGACAGTGGCAGGAGGAGAACAATGGGCTGTTGAGAAGGGAGGGCAGGAGAGATGGAAGGGCAGAGTGAGAGGGGGGCAACAGGTACTCGGGAGGACAGGAGGTGGCCCGGCCTGCAGGGCGGAGGGACCCAGGCTCCACAGTCCTGAGGCTCTGTCTCCAGAGACCCAGAGAAGCCAGAGATGAGAGGCTAGACCACAGTGGCAAACAGTCTAAAGAGAGGCACCTGAGGTCAGACATCAAGGCGGGATCAGACTGGGGTTGGACAGGGAAGCTAAGGTCTGAGTTCGTATTTTAGCCCGAGCAAGCAAGAGTGGGAAAGTGCTAGGACTCAGCCCCAAGACCCTGGTCAGGGCACCACACCGGCTGTGAACCCCTGTGCTCCACACCATCCTCAGCATTCATTACTTCAACAAATGCCTCCTGAGCACCTGGGGGAGAGGGGCATCTTCTCCAGACCCCAGAACAGGGTGTTTCCCAAGGTGCTGCCTTTGACTTCCTCCCAAGCTCCCACATCCAGCTCCATTTCTCTGGTGTCCTCAGCCCATTTCCAACTACCAGCTGAACACTTGTTTCTCTCTGGAGGACCCATGGAGACCCCAAATCAGCACTATCCAAGCTAAAGTTATCATCTCACCCCACCCAGGCACCCCCACTCAAAGTGGAGTCACTTTGCCTCCCCCTCCCTACCCTCCGGTGTTATCACCCTACTCTGTTCCACATTTGCAAACTATTTTCTCTCCCCCTCACACAAGACCATAACATCACAAGGGGAAGGACTTTGTTTTACTTTATTGCTGACCCCAGCACCTAGCAAAGGTTAAATCTGATTCTGTGGATCAGAATCTAATCATGCTCCCCCTGCCCTTGAAAGGGCTCCCTTCATTTTTTTTCTTTTCCATGTCCCCCTTCATCTGCTTTCTTTTCACAAAGTAACTCAGATGGTAACCAGCTCCTCATGTAGCTGAGAGCTTATGGTTTAAAATAATTAATTAAGCTACCTCTTCCCTCCCCAGCCCTGCCTCTTGACCCCAGAGCATCTTCCAAGGAGAATACCTGAAGACCAAGATTGTTTTTAAACATTTTTTGAGCTAGTATAGGGAACATTTTTGCACTTTCAAATGCTACCTTTAGGGGGGAAAAAAATCCATTCTATTACATAATCAATCAACATCTTTGAGATCAGAAATAAGTGGGGAACACTGCCAACTGCAGGGAAACCTTCCCCAACATTCCACGGCCAAGGGTGGAGTCTGGCCCTGAACACCTGTGGCTGATTACATCCTGACGCCTCCTACCTCAAAGCAGAGCCTCCTGGACTTGCTGGGAGCACAGCAATGCCATCTCCTTTTTTAAACATACATTTCAAACATACATTTAAAAGGCTTGATTACTTTATTCTAATTATTGTTGCAAGTACAGAATGTCTTGTTTACTTTATTGGCTTGATTGCTTTATTCTAATTATTGTTGCAAGTACAGAATGTCTTGTCTCCTAAAATGCCTGGTTAATGTGCAGCCAGGTTGGACAACCTAAATTTCACATGGGGCAACTCTAAGGGGAGGCTCGGTGGCAACCTGGCTGTGTGGTGTGCACAAAGACAGATAGCAAATTCTGAGACTGAGTTTGCCACTTACTAGCTGGGTCACCCTGGCAAATGACTCCAAGCAGACAGAGGATGTGCCATACATCATTAAACATCTCTTTTTATCAAAAGACACCCTGAAGAGAAAAAGGGCAAACTGTACACTGGAAGATATTTGTATCAAAAACCAAAGAATTCATGTCAAAAATATGTAAACAACGACATCTACAAATCAATAAGAGAGCTTAAAGAAAAATGAGTAAAAGATGTAAATAAGCACTTCAAACAAGAAGATATCCAAGTGGCCACAGATTGATAAAAAAAAAAAGTGTTCAACCTTGTTAGAGATCAGAGAAGCGCAACCACAATGAAATACTAATACACCCCTTGCCCCAAAAGGCTAGAATTAAAAAAGCTGCCAGTGCTAAGTGTTGGTGAAGATATAAAGCAGACAGTACTCCTAAATTCCACTAGAGGGAATGAGAACTGATGTAAATGCTTGGAAAACTCCTTGACCATGACTAGGCAATTCTAGTTCCAGGTATTACCCAACAGAAATGTGAGCATTTGTACCAGGCAACAAGAACAAGGATGCTTGTAGGAACATGACTGGTATTAGCCCATATAGGAAACAACTCAAATATCTGACAACTGCAAAAGGATAAATTGCACAGTATCCTATTGGATGAAACCATCACAATGAACATGAACCACAGCTACAAGGAGAACATGAATAAAACCAATAGCACTGCATAAAGAAGACACATAAACTGTATTTTTTAATAATTCTATTCACGTGAAGATTTTTCTGAAGGCAAAATTAAACCAGTTTTCCCTAGTTTAGGAAATGCAAGGCAGTGATTTCTAGGGGAATAAGAAGGTGTGGTTGGCAGGGAGCATGCAGGAAGCTCTGGGGAACTAAGTGACCATGACAAGGGTATCCACTTTATACTTAATTGTTATGTTTACATTTATGTTTTATGCATTTTTCTGTATGTATCGTAACATTTGATAAGTTATCAACAAGTTTTAATAAATCGACCTAGTGTAATGAGAATGGATTTGGGTGGCGAGGAGGAAAGCAGATAGCTGGATAAGGAGCCCTTTCCCTAGACTAGACCAGCCCGTTAGGCTAGAGGAGTTCCCTGAACTCGCCACCTGCACTAAACCACACCTTGTTCAGCCAGATCATCACCCTGGACAGGATGGTTGGCTGGACCGGGGTGCTGATAAAAGAGATAGAAGAATAGATTCCAAAAATGCTCTGAAGGTAGATGGGTCAGGTGCGGAGGGAAAGGAGGACTCCTGACCCTTCACTAGCACACCTGGACTGCTGGTGAAGTCATGAGATGGCAGGTGGGGGGAGGGATGCAGCAAGGGTTCCATATTGATGACATTAAGTTGGAGATGCCTACTGGACACCCAAGAGGAGGTGCCCAGAAGGACAGGGGATATTTGAGCCTGGAGCTCATCACACTATGATGAGTAATGACAAGCTGAGTAAGCAGTGGTCACTGGGCAGCCCGGACAAGTAGCTCATCTGTCCTGCACACCAGCCCCCCCCCCCCAGACCCACAGAGCATACATAGCTCAGCATACAATATAATATTTGATGTAATGGGATTCCAACTTGTTCTTGCAAACAGCTGGATCCACAAGCCAAGCGTCAACATAATTAAAGACAAACATGTCCCAAAATGGGTCAACACCGTTTGCTCTTTCGATGGAGGGGAAAAAAGATCCATCCCTGTTACACACATTTAACTGGCCTATTTAAACAAACTGTCTTTTTCTTTCCCACTTTCCTATATAATATTTCCACCTTACATCTTCCCTAAATAGAACTGAAACAAGTACTTTTAGGACGAGTAAAATTTTTGAGTAGAAAAGAACCAATTTTAATTTCTCTCTCTACTCCATACTTTTTGACAAAGCAGCCTAAAATAGCAAGCCTGCCAGGCACAAATTCTCAGAAGTTAACTTACTGAAAACAAACAGTCACTAAGACTTCGTTTTTTACTTTACTTCGTTTGAGTTCCGTCTACAAGACTTCACACTTCCAAGTATTTCATTCCACCAAGGCAGCCCACGACTGGCTGAAACAAACTTCCTTCACTTGTCACAATTTTGAAATGGAATTTTTAATTTTTAGAAATTGTGGTAAAATACAGATAACTTAAAATTTACCCTAACAACCATGTCTAAATGTACAGTTCAGTGGCATTAAGTAGGACCTATATTGTTGTGCAACCATCACCACCACCCAACTCCAAAACCTACCCAAAGTCAAGCTCTTTCCCACTGAACAATAACTTCCCCATTCCCTGGCAACAACCATTCTGCTTTCTGTCTCTCTGAATGTGACTACTCTGGATACCTCACATAAGGGGAATCATATAGCACTGCCTTTTTATTTTTAAGCTTATTTCACTTAGTGTAACATCTTCAAGGTTCATCCAGGTTGCAGCACGTGCCAGAATTTTCTTCCTAAGGCTGAGCAATATTCCTTTGTATGTATAGACCACATTTTATTTATCCATTCATATGCTGATGGACACTTTAGTTGTTTCCACTTTTTGGCTATTGAGAATAATGCTGCTATGAACATGGGTGTACAAATATTTCTTCAAGTCCAGAAATGCAACCTGAATGAATCTTCACAGTTCAATTTAATCAAGCTGACCAATTTCTGTTTTTATACCAGGATAGCTGATTCTTTCTTGCAACCCGTCTGTCTGTCTGGACCTTTATTGAGTTTTCCAGTTGTTCTCTCTAGATTTTAATTGTGCCAAATCTTGCAGATGATCCTAGTTTCATCCCTCCAAGGGAGGCTCTAACATGGAATAGCTTAAGTCTCAAGAAACTGGGAAATGTGGCTCCAATACTGATGGGAGAAAGTAGTTATCCAATCAATACTCATTAAATCTAGAAATACAACTGAGTAAAATGCAGAGGAAGTTCCTTACTCCTCTCAATCCCAACACAAGCAAATGTTCCACCTCCAATTATGAGAGAAGCCTGTGCTATTCAGCAGATCATCTGTGTAAAATTCACTCAGCACTTAAAGCGTTTCTTCTGGATCACACACAGCGTGAAGGGTTCTGGCTCAATATTAGATGTTCAGAGACACTGAGCCATAATACATGAGGGTGACCAGAACACCTGAGCTATCAGGTAGGCAAGGGGCATAGAGAGAAAAGATCTGGGGAGAACAGCAGATGCCAGATCCCAGAAAGACCTAAATGGTGTCACATCATGGAGCCTGGATTCATCCTGAATCCCTGGGGCCCCACTAGAGCTCTGTCCTGCAGAAGGACACAGGCCATGCTGCTCCAATTTACTAAGCTATGTTCCAGGCACTGTGCTGTGTTTTTTACACGTATTCATTCCTCTAATCCTCACAACAAACCAAGCACTATTATGGCCATCCACACTTTACAGTGAGAGAAACTAAGGCACACAAAGAGCAAATGACTCGCCCAGACAGTGATAGATTCTGGCTTCAGGGCTTGCATTCTTACCACAAGGCAGTATTATGAAACATTCCCCAGATGGCTGGTATGCACATTCATTCTGTTCTATTAGAAATGGAGATGAGTAGAAATTCTACCTTGGCACACAGACACTTTGCCTGTCCATTGTAACTGTTTCCTCCCTGCCAGACTGTAAGCTCTATGAGGGCAGGCACTCATCCATTCCAATCTCTACTGTGGTCCCCAAACGATAAAAGTACCCGCCATATTGTAGGAATGCTACTATATAACCAACAAATGAATGAAATAAACACAGTCAAGGTCTGATAATGTGGAGTATGATCACCTGGCAAAGCTTGCTGGGGGCTAAACACACCTCTCTAGAGGGCAGGTGAGCTCACCGTGGTCTCAGACCTGGCTCAGTTCCTGACAGGCAGTTCCTGATGGCCAAGATCATAGGCAGGACACAGAAAACCAAGAGGCAATTGAGTTCGATTCCTCTTAGTACCTGACTATGGGGTGATGCCAGCACTTGCCAGCACCTCCTCTGTCCAGGCCACCATGAAGGGAGCTTGCCTGATGACTGCCACAGATGCAGGCAGGACAAGCGGGGCTGAATCTGTGCTCTGCCATGGGAACCAAACCCTGCTTCAGGGAACTAAACACTCAAGGTCCCCCTCCTGGTCACTTCTAGGGTTTTCCTTAGGGAATCTGGCCACGACAATTTTCTTTCTGACAACACAATCTAAGTAGGGGGCAACTGATGAAATCTCTGCATAGAAAAGGACATGAATGATAGTAAGCAGAAAGGGAACACAAATGATTCAAATAAGAAAAACATGTTTAACCTCATTTCATGAGTGAAATAGAAATAAAACAACACTGCAATGCTGTGATTCACCCTGCAGACTGGCAAACTCCCCAAGTCTGATAACACAGGAGGTGAGGAACAGTCCTCTCACCCATGGCTGGTCCAAGAGAAGCTGCCAGTGGGTGCAGACTTGATGGAGGGCCATTTGGCACCATGTATCAAAATGACAAATTCACATACCCTCTGACTCAGCCATTCCATGCCTAAGCCACTCCTATTGGTTTTTACCTTCTTTTGCTACAACAACAATCTAAATGTATCCATGTCACTAGGGAAGCAGTTAAACAGATCATAGCCCATCCATACAACAGAACACTATGGAGATGATTACAGGGTGGGGGAAAAACATATACTTGTTAATGACTTGAGTTGGCCCTCAATGGTGAGAAAAGGTAGGTATGGAACATATATGTCATGCTGTTAACTGTAACCTGAAATACATGAGTCATCACATAACCCCATGTTTTACACATGCAGACTGTGGAGGTTTGAAGGGTTGCCTTTGAGGAAGGGTTTGAGACAGCTGTGGAACAGAGGTGGGAGGGAGATGTTTTATGACACAATCTTTTGAACTTTTAATTTTGGAATCCTATGACTATATTACTACCTATTCAAAGACTGTGTTTTTAATGATGCCCTACACTGAACTGTAGTTACTCTCCAGCGGCATCTTCTTAAAAGCACCACCAGGGAATACTAATCTAAATTTTGGGGGTTTCCACCCAAAATCACATTCTCAGACCACTGGACTTATTCCACAAATGGCTGATAGTATTTCCTAAGTGTGGATTTCATTTTTAACTCAGAGATAACCCCAATTCCTTTCTTAAATGTTCTTAAAAAGGTGCTTTCCCCTATGTAAGTCCCCCTGAAACTCTAGCTCACTATAACTCAAGCCGGAATAGACCTCAGAGCTACCCTTTTCCTTCCCCTTCGGGGAGATTGAGAAGCGTGGGCCAGGGAACAAGTGGGTCTTGGAACTGCCTCCAGCTTCCAAGCACTTAATGGCCCTGCACCTCCACTCGCCATCAGCAAAATGAGAAGGATGCCCACATCAAACACGCATAGTCCAAAAACAGAATCCATTCTAATGGCAATGCAAAGCCCTAAAAGGGGAGAACCCACCATCAAAGTCTAAATTTTGTCTTCTCACCTGTAAGGTCCTACTTAACATGGCCCCAGTGATCTTCTCATCTCCCACCTCCTTCACCCTGCCATTCTAGTCCAAGCACCCTGAACTCACCTGTGTTGCTGTAACTCACCACCCTCTCCCTTCCCATTCCCCTTTTGGTCTCTCTCCACCCAGGTAACTTCCACTTGTCCCGCATGTCTCAAATTAAACACCCTTATTTGGGGATAGCTCTCTCTCACCTGGTCAAACCCACACCCTGTGCTTAGATTGCCTCCTGCTCTGTTTACAGTGCCTCTCACTTGTAGCTCCTGGTTGGAGATCTCTCTTCCCTGGAAGACCCCTCACTTTTCCCTGGGAGTTAGGACCCTTGTCCACTGTCACCTGTAACAGCCCTAATCAAACAGAGGAGCTCAGATGTGAGTTCCCTTCCTCCTGTTGGTCGACCCCCAGTATCTCCCGTTCTTATTCCCATTTCCCTAGGTAAAACTAAGCCTGTACCTTGCAGGTAAGAGAGAGAACACTCAAGAATGATTTTAATGGGCACAGGTCTCACTCACACCAATAGAGGCAGAAAAAAACTGAGCAGCCTTTAACAATAGCAGCAACTTTTATTGAGTTTCAACAGCATCCCTTGAGGAAGATCTTACACTTCATGGGAAGGGAAACAGAGCAGTTTTTGTTGTTTTTTTTTTAAATCCCAGGGTGCTATAGTTTGCAAGTATTAGAGCAGCCTGTCCTGCTAACTACTTTTAGTATGCTATAATTTATTCTGTGTATTCAGCACAGGCAATGTGATGGGCAGGAGGGTGTTCAGCTAAGCCCAAGGGAATGTTGGTGGAAATTTATTCTTTATAGTTCTGGACACTGGAAACCTGAGACCAGGGTACCAGCACATTTGGGTTCTGGGGAGGGCCCTCTTCTGGGCTGTAAACTTCATCATCTTGCTATGTCCTCACATAGCAGAAAGAGAAGAAGCCAGCATCCAGGCCTCTCCTTACAAGGGCACCAAGTGCATTCACTCCCACTCTCGTGACATAATCACCTCCCAAAGGTCCCACCTCCTAATACCATCATACTGGGGATTAGGATTTCAACATACGAATTTGAGGGGACATTCATCTACTGCAGGTAAGTTAGCATGAAGCCTGGCCATGCTCCAAAATCCTGCAGCTGTCTCTGTTTCCCATCATCAGGTACACTGCTCATCTGCATAATGAATTGCATTTACCAATAATTTAGTGACTTGGTCATTAACATATTAGATGATAGAAATGGACTTCCAGGAGATGCCTGCGGTTCAGTGAGTAAGACGCCGGCCCCATATACAAAGGGTGGTGAGTTCAAACCCGACCCCAGCCAAACTGCAACAACAACAAAAAAATAGCCCAGCATTGTGGTGTGTGCCTGTACTTCCAGCTACTTGGGAGGCTGAGAATAGCTTAAGCCCAAGAGCTGGAGGTTGCTGTGAGCTGTGATGCTACAGCACTCTACCGAGGGCAACAAATAAGACTCTGTCTCTAAAAAAAAAAAAAGAAAGAAAGAAAGAAAAAAATGGACTTCCACTGATGAAACCAATGGCATGAGACATGTGGATAGGCTTAAATATTTTGGAGGTCAACCCTACCCTCAAGTGACTAGGGCAGAATCTTGCACATGTATTCTGGGTCCTTGACGATAGTGCCCAAGGCCTGATCCCAAATGGTCTTGAGTCTGGTCATTGGTTTGGGAAAATTCTGGTTGCCTGATTGTGACTATACAGCTAACTGAATCCTAACACTTGAATATTGTTGGTTCTACTTTGAGTTAATTTCTCCTACAAGTTGTGGTCAGAATGCCTGAAAGAATAGAGTGTCAGGATTTTATATATCTCACTGCGACATTTGACTAGCAACTTGCTTTCTTTAACAGTGGTTCTCAACCTTCCTAATGCCACAACCCTTTAATACAGTTCCTGTGGGTCACAACCCACAGGTTGAGAACCACTGCTTTATAATCTGGTGGCAAGGTTGCTGAGCAGCAGCTGGCTTTAACACTCAGTTAACCCCAAAGAACTTAATTGCATGTGATTAAATTGGCAGAGCTCAGTGTACTACTTTACACTGTCTTTCTAGATATGGAGACATCAAAGGGCTCAATACCTTCCTAAGCTCACAGCTACTATGCAAAATACATTTTTCTAGGCTCGGGCAAGTTTCCCTCAAAGTAAGAAGATCTCCCTAGTCAGCTGCAAATGATTCCTTGTGGTCAAATATCTACTAGGGAGAGTCTGCCCTGTGGAACTGGTGGGGCAGCACATCTTCAAACCCGCAAGAACTGCCTCTTAGGAACACAGTCACTTACAAAGCTCCTTTATCCGTCATCCAAAAAGGAGACATCTGCTCCTGGAAACAAGACTCCTGGCCAGAAATAGTATTTGAAAAAGTGAGTCATTAAAACAATTGATTGGCTGGCAAGTCACCCAATCTGAATCCCAAAAATTCAATAAAAGCTTTTCTTTTTAAATGTCTACAGCAACATGAAGGTCCTTAAAGTGAAGGAATCTTGACTGTATCACTGTCAGTATCTTTATGACTGTGTTCTAGTCATAAATAGTTTTTCAAATATTACCACTGGGGAAAGAAAACAAGGTAACGGGTACATGGAACCTGTATTATTTCTTACAACTCTATGTGAATCTACAGTTATCTCAAAGTAGGAAGTTTAGTCTAAGAAAGCTAAAAAAGAAAATGCCCTATACTCCAGAAACATCTTCCAAGATGGGCGTGATGGCTCACACCTACAATCCCAGTGTTTTGGGAGGCTAAAGTGAAAGGATCACTTGAGGCCAGGAGTCTGAGACCAACGTGGGCAACATAGTGAGACCTCGTTTCTAAAAGAAAAAAAAAAAGAAAAGAAAAACATGTGCCAACATGGTGGCACATGCTTGCAGCCCCAACTATGGAGGTTGTGGCAGGATGGCTTCAACCCAGGAGTTGGGAGGCTGCAGTAACCTATGATCCTGTCACTATACTCCAATCTGGACAGTAGTGCAAGACCCTGTCTCTAAAGAAATAAAATAAATAAAATGAAGAAATATCTTTCAGCCACTTTTATTATTTAGGACATTGGAAATCTGGAGAGATATTCAATAGTAATCCTTATGCCAGCTTTCATATAGGGATTTTTTTTTTAAATCCCAGGGTCTAATAGTTTGTAAGTATTAGAGCAGCCTATCCTGCTCTCTACTTTTATTATGCCTATAATTTATTCTGAGAGTGGCCATAAAGTTCGTGTACAATTTAATTTTAAATTGAACACTATTTTAAATTGCAGGTGAACTTTATGGCCACCCTGTACCTGGAAGTGGGGGAGTGCTTTATTCTTTCTCTTTTGTTTTGTGATGGTTCATTTTAGGGATTCACAGAGCCTGCAGCATAATTCGGCACCTCCCTGAGAGCCGGTAACTCCAAATGATAAACCAAGGTCCAGGGCTAAACCTTCAGCACCAGGTTCGGGTTTCCTTCCTGAGTCTAGGCTTCCCTCCTGTGTAACATTCTCAGTAATCAATGCCTGGCTCCGCCGTTGGCGGCCCTGGGCTCCAAAAAGCCTTCAGAAAAGATAGCCCTTTAGAAAACTTTTGATTCAAAAGGATTTTCCCCATTCACATCAGAAGGTAAGGCTCAGAGAAAATACCTCATACATGGGCTTAATGATTCTGTTTCAGATTTCTTAAGTACTACTTTGCCTTACTATGAATTTTAGGGAAAAAATGAACTCAAAACTAAGTAATGGACAATACAAAAGTAATTACTGTGTAGTCTTCATTTCTGGTGGTGTGCAGTGAGGGTTCAGAGGAAGAGGCCCAATGACTAGGGAACTGAGAAGCCACCAACTGGCTTTGAGACATAGGGCAGAGTAAGCAAACTTCGGCCCAGGGTTAATAAAGCTTTATTGTAACACATCTGTTTATGGATTCACCATAATGGCAGAGTTGAGTGGTTGCTGCAGAGATTGAATGGCCCTCAAAGCCTAAAATGTTTACTTTTTCAACCTTCACACAAAGGGTTTGTTGACCCCCAACTTAGAGTCCTGATATAAATACTGCTATGTAAGTACCAGGTACCATTCCTAATGCTTTATACCCCTTAGCTCATCCAATCTTCACAATGAATCTACAAAGTGAGGATAGTCTCCACGTAATAAGTAGGAAAACTGAGGCTCAAGAAGGTTAAAATATGCTGTGTTTACACACTTAGTAAATGGAGCACCTAGTTCCTTCCATCATATAATTTTATCTTGCCTTCCAAGCAAGTCTTTCTTCACCCTGGGCACTCATCTGTGGGGATGTCAGAGTTGCAGAGGAAGTTCTAACATCTCAACCATTCTTTTTAATATGATGAGACATAATTTAAATATATAGCTACAAGACATAATTATTTTCTTTAAAAGTATTTTTATAACCCAAATACTTCCAAACATAGTTGAGACTAAAGTAAAATGTTAAAAGCCAACTAACAGTGTTAGAAATTAATGGTAAAATAGGAATGGATAATTATATTTTTTAAAACTTCCCAAGAATCTAAAGCAATTGAGGATAAAACACTTTTGAGCTTCTTGGCAGCCAAAGCAATAAGGGAAACAATGAGAATCTCACTATCTAATGAAAAGCAACATCTCTTCCTGGCTACTATTTTTCCTTGAAGCTTCACTGTTTCTGACTCTGCCTTTTCCGAATAGAGAGGTCTTATACCATAAATCGACACACAAGTGTCTTGATGCCTTTGGCTCCTTGAAAAGTTCAGCACATCCATCAAAAACAAAGCTGAACAGTCTCAGTGTGGGACACCAGATGGGATGTGTCAGACAGGGTGGCCATAAAGTTCGTGTGCGATTTTAAATTGAACACTATTTTAAATTGCATGCGAACTTCATGGCCACCCTGTCCCTGGACGAGGGGGAGTGTATTACATCAATTCCATTCAGAATATTGGTTAAGAAGGGTTATCACTAACTCCTCAGGAAGAATAAATAGAAGATTGATATCTGAACCCATAGAAGAAGCTGTCCTTTTTTTTTTTCTGGTAAGAATAAAGTCATTGTAAAGCATTCCCATTTTCATGCCTTTTTTTAGAAGGTTAAAAATAAAGTTTTGTCCAGCTACATTGAGCCATACTGAAAATGGGCACCACAGGGGAGGTAGTTCAACAGAACCCTGACTCTTGGAGTCATTCTCATCCCAGCCCATAGCACAGAAGCAGTGACATGGAACCTGGCACACTCAGAATCTTCCAGGACAAGGGAGGCCACACCCCAATCCAACCCAGCTCTGTGGTTTTTAACCTTGGCCACACATTCGTATTACTGGGGGAGATTTAAAAACCACTGCAGACTGGGTGCACGCCCAGAGATAACAATTTAATTTGTCTGGGGTGTGGCCTTAGCTTCAGGAGCTTCAAAATCTCCCCAGGTGACTAACAAGCAGCCAGAGTTGAGAACCACATAGCCCTAGTCCAAAATACCACTTCACAGACATCATGATCATTTCCCCCTTTCTCAAGTGAAATCATTGCTGCAAACAGCTATTACTGCTACCTTAATAACAGCTTGACGATAAGACCCTTTTAATTTTTTTAAGTAAGTGGTTATAACAATGATGCATCTCTCCCTTATGACCTCAGTTTTCAACCCAACGTGTTATACTGAAGAGACACTTCCATCCTCCACCTCACATCAACTCTCTCCTGAGGCTTATAGTAATTAATGTTTCTTGAACTCTGAGGATCCATGACCTCACGTCTCCCACACAACCAACCTGAGAGGCAGGTTAGACCATTCCCAGTTTGCAGAGGGAAAAATTGAGGCTGCAAAAAACAATGTAGGGTCTGAGAACAATAGACTTTCACATTCCGGCACCACTTTCTACAGCACCGTGGCTGCTATAAAATCTGAACTTGCAAAGGAAACAGAATGCTTCCATTTCCTCCAAAAGAAAAGGAAATATTTCAGTGAGCTGACATTATTCCAGTCACACCAGCCCCCTTGCTGCTCCCAGAGCCTGTGCACTCCCTGTTCCCATGGCCAGAAACACTCCTCCCCACAACCCACTTTCCTCTGCAGGACCAAGAGGCCTTCCCAAACACCCGATGTGAGGCCCCCCAAACTATCCTAGTCAATTCCTCATTATCCCAATTTACTTTTCCTCTCGTTATTTATCCCCTGACATTATCCATTTGCTTATTTGCATATTGATTTTCTGCCTCCTCCACTAAAACACAAACTCCACAAGGGCGGGGACACTGTATTCAGTGCTGTCTCCTCCTCCAGGCCTGGAACAGTGCCTGGCCCATGGGGGTACCCAAGAAATGTCCCCCTCCCACTACACCAGCCTTTATTCTGCACCAAATCCCCTACTAAGTACTACACTTAGGGCTAATGCATTTAACCTACACAAGACAACCCACCTCAGGACTGTCATCACCATTCCACAGATGGGGAAACTGAGGCATAGAGAGTTAATAAATAAGTTGCACAAGGTCACTGCCAGTTAGTAGCAAAGCCAGGATTCAAACCTGGCAGAGTTCACACTCTTAACTGCTTTGTAGAATGAACGAGCTGTTAATGGATGGAGGATGCTACTTGGCCGAGGGATGAGCAGAGCAGGCCAAATCAAGCCCTGGCTCAAGTGAAGAGCTTACGTGCCTTGAATTTTACTCTGGGTGCAGTGCACCCTAACTGGGCCCTCCCGCCCGGCACCAGTCCATTTGTCCTCTCAGGTAGGCCCTTCACGCCTCTTCCTTAACAATCATGCACCTCAGGGGGCTTCAAAGCCGGGAGAGAACTTGAAGTTCACCCAGCACCTCGTGTGTCTCCCTAGACATCGCCTTTTCACACAGCAAAATGTACCATTTGGGAAACAGGCAGTGCTTGGACACTTGGCAAACCAGCCAGATGGACCCTGGGGCCACTCTGTCTGCTCCATGTTTGTGATGGCTCAATAGGACAAAGCTCCCCCTGGAAATAAACGGGGTGCTCTCCCTCACTCTCCTTCAGAAAGTTGCCATGTCCACACCTCTCTATCAGTCTGACCAAGACTGGTCTCTAAAATCAGACTATCTCCATTCTCACTCTTTCTGCCCTCCTCTCCTCATGCCTGGACACCCTGAACAGCTTCCAACACCCCCCAGTACCAGCTCCCCAAAGCACATTCCTTTGTATGCACCCATGGGTCATATGGGTGGATACTACCCCAGCTCCAACTGCTTCAATAAGAAATCAAACTCCTTGTCTGGATGCTGGAAGCCTGCTAACATCTAATTTAGGAAGACCTCTCTGCTCCACACGTCCCCTTCACTAGCCCCTGCACATGAGCAAACCACACTAATCTACTCCTGAGAGACTGCATCAGTCAGTTTTCACTCGGTTACGCTACAGTAACAAACAACCCCCAAAATATCAGTGGCATACGACACACATTTATTTCTAATTTGTATCAGACTAGGGATGATGAAGGGATGGCTTCTCCTATCTTCCTATTCTAGAATCCAGGCAGAAGATAAGTGCCATCTAGGAGGCACCACCCTCATTAGAAAGGGAAAAGAATAGGCACTGCAGAAACGCACATGGCTTTTAAAGCTGCTGCTCAGACACAAACTAAAACATACCCATTCACATCCATCAGCCAAAACAAGTCACATGCTCAATGTCAATGAATTGAACACCCTATTATGCAAGTCACATCCCTACCTACACAGGAAGCTCTGACAATAAGGAAATGCGAACAATAATTAAAGCCATCACAAAAAGTCCTAACTCAGGGCATCGGTCTATGTAATTCCCTCCACCCATAGGGTCAAAGGTTAGCCACACTTTCAAGGCCAATTCCTCCTGGGCCTGTATTAAAAAATCTCTTATTGGCTTGGCACCCGTAGCTCACTGGGTAGGGCACCGGCCATATACACTGGGGCTAGTGGGTTTGAACCCAGCCTGGGCCTGCTAAACAATAATGACAACTACAACAAAAAAACAGCTGGGTGTTGTGGCAGGCACCTGTAGTCCCAGCTACTTGGGAGGCTGAGACAAAATAATCACCTAAGAGTTTGAGGTTGCTGGGAGCTGGGATGCCACGGCACTCTACCGAGGGTGACATAGCAGAGACTCTGTCTCAAAAAAAAACAATAATAATAAAAGAA
The DNA here is from genome assembly GCA_963573935.1 of Arctocebus calabarensis. Taxonomy (NCBI): domain Eukaryota; kingdom Metazoa; phylum Chordata; class Mammalia; order Primates; family Lorisidae; genus Arctocebus; species Arctocebus calabarensis. The sequence goes on along the minus strand of CAUYON010183582.1, from coordinate 60,676 downwards.
CTCTTCTTCCTCCAAACTAGTGTTTTTCAACTTTTTTCATCTCATGGCACACTTGAACCTATAGTTAAACTTCCGCAGCACACTTAAATTATGTTGATTTTTAAAAAGAATTAAAAAAAAGAAAGAAGAATACACTTACTGTGCTTTGAATTTCTTTCAAAAATAATTTAATTAATGATCTTTAAAATTTTTCACAACACACCTAAGATCCTCTCACAGCACACCAGTTGAAAATCACTGCTGTAAACCATGATGTGATTCATCTGCTTCTCCCATGTGTCTGTATCTTGCTCTTCCCGAGAGTGTATTTTAGCTTTTGTCATTTCACAGTTGACCTTTCCCATCAGATCCCTGAAGATGGAGTCAGTCTTCCTACCTATGGTATTCTGCACACAGCAGACATAAGCAATCAACATTGATTTAGAGTGACTGTACGGAGGAGAGACCAGATCTCCACTTGGCTTTAGGGCGTGTGTGCTTCATGTCAGAGCAGAGTTATTCTTCTGAGCATGAGCCAGTAATAATTTTTTATTTTGTTAAGACAAAGTGTCACTCTGTTGCCCAGGCTACCAGGCTAGAGTGTAAAGATGTCATTGTACCTCTTCAGAACCTCAAACTCCTGGGTTCAATTAATCCTCCTGCCACAGCCTCCTGAGTAGCTGAGATTACAGGCACATGCCACTACATTCTGCTAATTTTCCTATTTTTAGTAGAGACAGAGTCTTGCTCTTGTTCACGCTGGCCTGGAACTCCTGAGCTCCAGTGGTCCTCCCACCTGGGCCTCCCAGAGTTACAGGATTGCAGGCATGAGCCACCGCACCAGCCCCACTAATATTTAGATTCACATTTCCTCTTCTCTCTCCCATCACGCGCATTATAGGCTGAGCTTTGTTTGATTCATCTACACTTGGCAAAGTGTATCCCACATCAGAGGCTCTTGGGTTTCTTGGATTGATAAAAAAAAATGAAAACTAAATAAGTGAGCAGATTGCCTGAGCAGACTTCAACCCCAGAGGTGGCAGAGAGGCTTGAGTGGAGAACCCAATCAGTCTGGGAGGCAGGGAGAAGCTGGCTGGGAAAATCTGGCTTTACGGATTAGCTAAACTTAAAAGGAAGCATTATTCAATCACACGGAGAGTGATGGGAAATTGCTGATATGTCTGAAAATTGTTGCTTACTCTGACTGCCAAACACTCCTGAAAAGAGGCATCAGGTACCACAGTTTTATGACACAAGTTGTATCCAAAAGGCTACTGTTAGGATATGATTACGGAATAGGAAAAGAGGGTGAATGAACAGATGAGCTGTAACAAAACCATACCGAGCAAAGGAGGAGGAATCCTGTCTGCTATGTCAGTTCAAGATTGCATCTGTCACTCGCTGCTGCATTGACATTGTCTTATACAAAAACAGGGACAAAGAAGAATAGGTAACAGCTGTCCTGGACAGTCAGCTACACAGCACACTGAGAAGGGACAGGTGCACACTGAGAAGCAACCTGCAGAGATGGGTCCCCAATGCCTGCATTCTGCACAAGCCAGAGACCTCTTCACCCACCTGGGATTCTGAACACATACTCTGCGATCCAGAGGGGCAAGCATCCCTTTATGGGAGATTGTACACTCAATTCAGTGCAAAGCGTGGACGATGACAGGCATGGAGGAGTCTGACACCAGAGAGGGAGGGGCAAGCTTCACCCTCTGCCTGCACAAGCGCATGGAGACCAAGGGCATTAAAGAGCCATAAAAACTCTTAAGTGGGGAGATGCATTCAAGAATCAAAATCAGTATCTTTGTTGTCACTTAATCGTAACTCTTAATATCACACATCTTAATGGAGTCGTACAGCATAAGGACATTTCTGCCGGTTTGTTCAAACCACATTTGTGCCAGTCTCCACGTGCAAAAAGGTGAAAGGACAGCCCGAGCCCTGTGACACTGCAGTCAGGTGTGCCGAGCCAGAAAGAGCTTTTCTTTTCCCCAGGCTCCGTGGTGTGGCTGGGGACTGGTTACTAGGTTTAAAGTGAATGTGTGGGCTTGGTTACCATGGGTTCACCAGCTCTGCTTCTGCAAACTGCGCTTGTGGGCCCAGGAAACAAGCGGATTCCCCTGAGGTCCACCTCAGCCAGCCCTCAGAGTACCGCCTAAAGAATCTCTTTGGGGTTGACTGCTTTATGGTTGAGAAATTCCTTCCAGAAGTCCCCAGGATTGTACAGTTCTGGCAAGAGAGAACAAAGTCGAACACTCAACTTCAGTAAAGACGTACTTTTGGTTCGTCCGCCCAGACCATAGTCCGCTTTAAAACTAGTAATTTAAATGCCTTTAAGTCATTCTCCACATTATCACATGTCAGACTGAAGCACGATCGGGCAATCAAATCTGCCAGACCCTAGAAATCAAACAGGGACAGCGGACCTCTAAACGGCAGCTCCGGAGGTCAAATCGCACCGAGGCAAATCCCTGTCTGAAGGGAGGGGCACCGTTTGCCAGTGTAGGCCATCCGGCCAGGAGCATGAAGGCCAGAGATGGCATCTCTCAACCTCACAGTGATAAGGACAACAGCAGTGAAATATTTGAACTGTGGCACTCGCAGTGAACAGCATCTAGCCCTCAAAATCAGAAATGCTCCTTCTAATGTGCTGTCAGCTCTACACATCATAGTAAGGCACTTCCAAATGTTGGCACTGTATTACAGCCTGTCGTCTCCAGCTCCTTGGTGATTTCATGTGGGTACAGACCTGCTCCTACTCCTTGAGACAGGACCATCCTCAGCCTCCCTAACAGAGATGGACAACAGATATTTGTCAACGTTAGTGGACCCCATCCGCTGCACTCTGCCCTCACCTTTCTGTGCCCTGGCAGGCCTGTGGCAGGAACTCCAAGGTGAAATCTTAATCTGGGCAGGGTGATTCATACATAGATCTGCACATGATGTCCTGGGGACGGGACAGCTTTCAGTTCTTGCCCTGGCCCTTAACTGCTGCTGGATGTGAATCTCCGCAAGTCTCCCAACTGGTACCTCTCAACACTGGCTACTCATTAATGTCATCTGGGAGCTCTGCCCAGGTCCCAACCATACAGAGTCTCATTTAACTGGTCTAGGCGTGGGTGTTTTTTTAAAAACTCCACAGGACATTCGAAAGCAGCCAGGGTTGAGAACCTCAGCTAAGAACCTCGGTGCTCCCCCACGACCACCACCACTGTGACATAGAGGGAGAGGAGAAGTGAATTGGAAGGTTTAGCATCTCTCCATCCCCATCCCAAATCTGGGGAATACTAAGTTGTAAACAGTTTAAAGCTCAAATAGATATTTGCACATCCAAGTTCATAGCAGCATTATTCATGGAAGGTGAAACAACCAAGTGTCCGTCAATGGATGAATGGATAAATTAAAAGTGGTATATACAGAGAGAGCTATGATACAGTCCTAAAAAGGAAGGGACTTCAGACTACAACTTGGACAGAACCTTCAGGACCCTGCGCCGAGTGAAGTATACCAGGCATAAAAAGACCAGCGTATACGAGTCCACTTATGTGGGTGCACAGAGCAGTCAAATTCTTAGGATCAGAAAGTATTAAAATGGAATGATAGTGGCTGGGGGCTGGAGGGAAGGGGGAGGTAGTGTTTAATGGGTACAGAGGTTCAGCTGGGGAAGACGAAAAAGTTCTAGAGCTGGATGATGATGATGGTTGCACAATGATGTTAATGTACTTAATGACACTGAACTGTGACTGAACTGTGCATTGACAAATGGTTAAAAAGGCAAATTTTATGTTACATCCATATGCTCACAATAAAAAAGTATCTAAAGTTTAAAGGTTTCTAGACTGCAGATTTTCTCAGAACCTTGAATATACTATTGGCACCCAGTCTATGTCTGCAAGAGGCTGAGTGACAGCCATCCCCAAAGCTAGTTGACCATAGAAGATTTTTTTTTCAGCAGGGGATGGAGGGAGTGAGGAGACACCCTGTGAGAACAGTGCTGCTCAAAGCAGTCCAGGGGCTGCTAGATCCACCTCTCACAGCACGCGCTTTCTCATGCACAAGGCAGCTGACAAGCATGATTTCTTTCAATTTTAGGTTAAGTACTATGACTCCATTTCGCTGCTGGAAAAACTGAGGCTTAGGGAGGCCCTGTCACTTTCCCAGGCCACATAGCTCACTGGCAGAGGGAGACCCTAAGCCAGGTCAGGCAGACTGTACATTCTCACTATCCAAAGTGTGGTCTCCAGACAAGGGGCACTGTTAGACTTGGGGAGCCTGCTGGGAATGCAGACCTTCAGACTTCCTGCACCTGCATTTTCACAGGCCCCTGGGCCACCATGCGCACATAAAAGATGGGGCAGCACTTCTGTGAGCTACAATCCACACTGCTCCTCTCCACCACATCCTAGATCCCTTCTCATTTTATCGGGTGATTCTAAGTACTCCTGGTGAGCTTGGGACTGGGGAAGCAACATCCTCCCAGGGCATGTGGTCTGCAAACGAGGTGCCAACAGCCCTTGCTTTTTCCCTTCTTCCTCCTGATGCACCTGGGCATGTGGGTCATGGCAGCCCGCAGGTCATTTAGCTAACACCCATTTAGCTACTTTCCACATCGCTGCTACATTGAGAATTTTGCTGGCTAAGGAAAAAACAAGAAAGGTTTTACTGATCAAAGGAATTTCAAAGCAACTCTTTCAAGGGCCTCTGAGGCCCACAGAAGAATTACCCAGAAATTAGAGAGCAAAAAGGCACAACAATGCAGTGAGTCCCTTCTGCTGCCAGCACAGAATGGCTCTAACAAACCCTCTGCCCAGTCTAATCAACACATCCCAGGTGCCAGATTTCCCTCTGGGGAGGCTCCTTTAAGAGGCACTTTACGGGAGGAGAGCCACCCCTTGGCTCTCCCCACTGCCAACTACTTCCTGGGTGCAGCCCCTAACAGCCCAGCCAGTACCACAAACATCTCAAGAGCCCCTTCTTCACACAGCCCTCTCTCACGAAGGCTTAGCTAATAAGTCAGAGCTACTTAGCTTCCCTAATCTCTGCTCTTAAGTCATTCTATCTACTCCATTAATCGCCTTTATCGATGCTCCTGTGGGTCTCCAGAGAGTTTCTACCTCTTTCTGGTCCCAGGCTTCTCCAGGCTGAAGCCCTCTCATGCCTGGCTTTCCTCCATGGCTCGTGCATTTGCATGTCCTGTGTTACCCAAGCACCCAGCCCAGTGCATCATCCGGACAGCTCCCCACCCAGCAGGTGCCCAGAGGTGGGCAGTTAAGCAGGTCCTAGGGCAGACAAAAGCCTAGACTCCAGAGCAGTGCTCCCTGGGCTTGATCCAACCTCAGGGGCCACCACACCCATCAACTCACATGCAAGGTCAATTGAAAATATCTCCCTTGTCCCTGATCTTGCCAGGTTCTCTCTTACCACCCTATTTCTGTAATCACTGTATACACCACCAGAAACATCCCACCCTCCCCATCTGTCCAGCCAATACCCACTTGCGTCAAAGAGAGCTCAAATGCTACATGTGAAGCCTTCCAGCCACAGTGGGCATGAGAGTGTATCACTCCAGGTCACATGTAGCAATTACAATCCACCTTGTCCTTCCAACCTGCAGGCTCAGAGAGGACAGGGACTGCCCTCCCTAGTCCCAGCCCCCACGTGTGCCCAGTAAACATCTGTTAGATGCATACTTTGTAATGTAGTATGTAGAATACACCCCAGGTTGTACTTGATATAAGGATCTTCTTGGACTAGGACACTCTATAGAGGTCTTAAGGAAGGAAGAAATGCTTCCCATATTCCAGCATGTGGACCATTGGTCCAGCCATGGACCATTTCTCTGCATCTGTGCTCAGAGCTGATGACTCCTGCCTATCATTACCTTGCACATCCAGCAACTGCCTAAATGTACAGATTCTGCCTCTTTCAACCTATTCCTTAACACTCAACACGAGTATAATTTTTGCCTAAATCTCTTTGCAATAGTTCCTAATTACGCTTTCTAACTTCACTTTCTTTTGCTCCAAACAACTTACTGAGCATAATGCTAAGAAAGAACTTTCATATTGTATCTCAGTTTAAGTTATCTTCCCACATTGCTGCAGAGCTATCTTCCTAAAACACAGAGATGCTCAGAGACCATCCCTGGCTCCCGCTACCTACAAGGGAGAGAGCGCACAAAGGCCTTTGGGCATTTACAGATTTGGTTCCAACATACATGACAGGACGAGTCCCTAGCCATACCCAGCCCCACACCTCACACCTCAGGCTTACCCAGCACCTACCATTCCCTCACCTTCCTCCCCCAGGAAGTATGGCTCTGGAGTCAGGGTGCCCCAGTTCAAATCCCTGCTCTGCCAATTCCAAGCCAGGAGTCCTATTTCACCTCCCTGCCTTACGTTTTCTGTGAAACGGAGATAACATGACCGCCACCACCTACCCTCTCCAGGGGTTGAAAAGATCAGGGAGGTGATGCATGCAAAGCACTTAGACCGCTGACTACACATCTACCCCATTATTAGCCTTCGCTACTCACACTTTCCCATCTCAATGCCCCCTTTGATGTGATCCCCTCTTTGATCTTGACATTGAGGACCTAATTGTCTCACCTCTAAACTCACCACCAGAATTGTGGCACTTTGCATTCCCCCACCTATCACAGGTTAGTTTTGTAGGTCTCTATCCTCTCAACTTGAGGGGAAGCTCCCTGAAGGCAGGGCCCACATCTAGGACCATGAAAATTTCCCCATGGGGTCAACAGACAGGGCTACTCAATCACCATGCGTCCAGCAACCACAATAAAACCTAGGATGGCTTCCTTTTGCTTTCACCAACTAACCATAGTAGGTGGTTATTTTAATAAACACGTATGTTAGGTAGAGTGCTGAACAAGCTGCCTTGGGATCTGCCTAGCTATCCCTGAACTTGGCATATATAATGAAATCAGGAGCCAGCCACGTACAGTGTGAGATGAGATAAACCAGCAATGGGGTCATGAGAGCTGTTACATGGGTGGATGGTCTGATCTGCTTCATCTTTCTATTCTAGCCACATGATCCATCATCAGCCTTTGCCTCATGTGAGCCAAGCACAGTGCTTCACCAAATCCTATTTGTGGTTTTATGGATCAATTCTGAAAGCCCCAGATAACTGTCTCTATTTCACAAGGAAGGGATGCTCTTCAAAAGGTTAAGCATCTATGACAATCATGCAGGTTATCAGTAATCAGGTCTGCACAGAACTTAGCATTGAATTTTTAAAAGCCTGTGGGATAAATTATATCATTATGCCCATTTCACAGACAGGAAACTAAGGCTCTGACAGCCAAAGTGACTTGCACAAAGTTGCACAGACTGTGTGTATCTGGGCTGGATACACAAATTCCCTGTCTCATTCCTCATTTGTCAGGTCCCACCTCACCAAACACACTGAGCATCACTGCATGCTGAAGTCTGAGCAGTCTCTTGGTGTCAGCCATGCAAAACGTCAACAGCATCTTGCCCTCCAATAATTACTGATCAGTAAATACAAGCTCCAGATATTCACTTTTAACTTTCACTCAATACAAAGCAAGGGCTGCAAAATTCATCCTCCATCCTTCATCAAGGCCAGTTCCAAAAAGGTATCCTGTAAAGTTACAGTTCAATTTACATTCATGGTCAGAGGGAGTTTCAGCAGCAAAAAACCTGTGCCACACTCTGGGCAAGGCACTCTAGCAAGCACTTTATGTAGAAGAACCATTTAGGGTTCACGACCCTGTGATAAAGGTAGTATGTGGCCTCCTCCCATGCACGTGGGCATGCAAGCACACCTGTACCAGCACCAGTCTAGAGCTTGGCTACACTGGTGAATAAAACAAAGCCTGCTCCTTCTCTTAGGTTAGAGCAGTGACTTTCAACTGGTGTGCCATGAGAGACTCTTAGGTGCACTATGAACATTTTTAAAGATCATTAATTTATTTTTGAAAATAGTTCAAAAAACAATAAGTATATTCTTTTTATACTCTTTTTTTTTGGGGGGGGTCAACATAATTTCAATGTGCCATGGAAGTTTACCTATAGGTTCAAGTATACTGTGAGTAAAAAACGTTTGAAAAACACTAGGTTAAAAGGTAAGGTTGCTGGTTCCAGGTCACATAATAAGAGCAGAGGCAGCATTGGAAATCAGGACTTTGACTCCAAAATCCATGTCCTTAACCTCTGAACTCTGATCCTTAACTCGTCTTGGGTGTCCTGATCTTTCCCAAGGTGTTGCCAGGCTTAACGGGACAGCCAGAGAGACAGTAGCTGCTTCTGTGGGATGCAGGCTCCTGATGGGTAGAAAGAGGTGACCTTCTATTCAGTCACCGTTTGCTATAAGCTGAGTCCTCTGTCTGACTCCAGTCTCCAAGAACTCAAAAGCAAGAGGAAAAAGAATGGCGATACCTACATTATTATAATTGCAATCTGTCACGAGCTACTACCGAGCCAAGCACAACTTGTGCACTGAGGTAACTTTCCTAACTGTGGCTTAGCAGGGCCACTGGAACCAGTTTGCCAACTTCATCCTGGGCCATCTCCCAGGTACCACCACCACCCCTTCTCCCCATTAAAAGGAAAAAAAAAACAATCAAAGTAACCTGATTCAGTTCTATCCCTAGCTGAGCACTGACTCTTTGATAAATCCCCAAAGCCTAATTACTTACTATTGTGCCTGGTAATCTTATGAGGTGTTTGTTTTCTCTTTCCCCTCAGACAGCCAATGAACAAGGTGCGGTGTTGCTATCAGACATCTCTTCAGGTCCAGGAGAGGCTGCTGCCACTTCTCAGGGAGCACCCCCAGGTGCACAGTGCTGTCTGCTTAGAGGTATGTCCACAATCTCCACAGTCGCCCTTTGAGGCCAGGCTCAGACACTGTCTCCTCCAGGGAGGGCACCTTTACCCACACTCTGTCCTCCATAACAGCTCTGTAAGGGGATCTCTCACCTTGATATCTGCTACACACAGCTTGATCTGTTATCCGAGCCCCAGGCTATGTCTCCAGTACTCCCTGGTGGCAGGGACTGGGGCCTTTCCAGCTTCAGAGCCTAGTACTGTGCAGGGCATGTTGACATTGAGAAAGATGCATTGCATTTAGTTTCTGAACCATACTCTGAGACCCAGGGCTGGAGCCATGCACTGTGCTGAACTGGCAAGGGGACCTGTAGGACCAGAAACCAAGTGGCGGTATGTTCCCATCTCCGCAGGGAGACCCACTGGGCAGAGCGCACCCTTACTTCTCAGTCACGCAGTGACCTTCTTCCTTTCCCAAGGGGAACATCCACTGCTTTTTCAGAAGAAACAGTAAATTATTATACATTTATTTTTCTTCCTCCTTTAGTAAATTGCTATGCTCCAACGGCCTCTTTACTAGTGGACAATGTTAAATTTTTAAAATCCCTTTTCATGTGTTCAGCTTTTCAGTTGCGCTGAACGACCAGATCTCTTTCACCCAAGGCAACACATGGCAATGCTTAATGATTTCCATTTTTAACTCTGGGAGGAACGTTTCTCAGAGTTCAAGAGGAAGCCGAGTGGGCGCTCTCTGGATTGCAGGAGGCCACACAGCATCAAGAGTGGAGAATCTGCAAGTCAGGGGATAGCAGATGGCTCAGCAAGGAGGAAAGATTGCTAGCAGATGGTCCCAATAGTTGGGATGAGGCAAAAAAACTTTTGATTGCAAACAAATCGGTATTAGAAACATACCCAGAATCGGGGCCCACACAGATGTTTGCTGTTGCAATGGACAGGCATTCCCCATTCCTCAGAGGGGCACCCAGACAATGACAGGTTGGAATTTGCTATGGAAGTTCTCATCTCTGGTTTATCTTTTTCTACTTCATTTATTAACAGTTATGAATAAGGACACAGGGTCACAATTCAGAGCACCCAAATTAAAAATCTGGATCCACAGAGGGTTTTTAGGGAAGTGAAACTATTCTGTAGGACCTTCATGGTAGATACATGTCATTTCACACCTACCCAAACCGATGGAATGTACAGCAGAGTTAAGTCCTAATGTAAATAGTGGGCTTAAGTTAATAACAATGTGTCAATACTGGCTTACCAACTATAACAAACATACTACAGGAATACAAGATGTCACTAACACAGGGAACCGTGGGGAGCGAGAGGTGATAAAGAAATAGCCAGGTGTTGTGGCGGACGCCTGTGGTCCCAGTTACTCGGAAGGCTGAGGCAAGAGAATCGCCTAAGCCCAGGAGTTGGAGGTTGCTGTGAGCTGTATGATGCCACGGCACTCTACCAAGGGTGATAAAGTGAGACTCTGTCTCTACAAAAAAAAAGAAATTTTCTGTATCCTCAAAGGAGTAGGGCGCCAGCCCCATATACAGGAGGTAATGGGTTCAAACCCAGCCCTGGTCAAAAAAAAAAAAAAAAGAAAAGAAATTTTCTGTATCTTCTTCTCGATTTTTTTTTTTTTGCAAACTGAAAGCTGGCAGGTTCAAACCTGGCCCTGGCTGAACTGCAACAAAAAAATAGACGGGCGTTGTGGCGGGCACCTGTAGTCCCAGTTACTTGGGAGACTGAGACAAGAGAATTGCCTAAGCCTAGGAGCTGGAGGTTGCTGTGAGCCATGAAGCCATGGCACTCTACCGAGGGCGACAAAATGAGACTCTGTCTCTAAACCCCCCCCCCAAAAAACAAAAATAAATAGATAAAAAATAAAAAAAAATAAAGACTATTAATTACACACTCTCTCTCTCTCTCTCTCTCACACACACACACACACACACACCTGCCTCTGCTTTTTGTTGGCTGGGTGACCTTGGACTAGTTAATCTCTTTAGATTTCCTTTTCCTCATCTGCAAAGTGAGAACAATTACAGCACCCACCTAAAGGGCAGTTAGGAGAAGCAAGTACGTTAATACACAGAAAGTGCTTGGAATAGTACCTGGCACGTATTAGCCTAGTATTCGCCATGGTACTGACAATGATGATGACAGCAGCTACCATGTGCTCCATATGGCTTAAATACTGGTGTACGTCATGTGGTTTAAGTCCCTCAGCAACCCTGTGAGGCAGGTAGGAAGAGCTGCTATTTACAAGAGAAAAATCCTGAAGCTTCGGGAGATTATGTAACTTGTCTAAGATCACATGGCCGGTAAGGGGTGAGCTGGGACTCAAACCCACACATCTGTCTTCACCATGCCAAACTATCATCTCCAACAGACACAGCCTTTTCTGGCTGCTGAAAATCTTTGTACTTACCCAGCAAAAGCCAATACTAAAACTCAGGCCCTCGGCTTCTGAGCCATTGATCAACTATATGACTCCCATCCACCCCCCAAAGCAGGAAACAGTGGGCACACAGATAACAGGCTGCTCTCTTCCTCAGCCTCCATTCACTGGCAGGTTGGTGGCTCTGCCAACCATGGCTGCCCAGCATGATTGGTAACGGTTTCTCACAAAAGCCACCTGGCTCTGGGAGGCTACCCTGCTCCGGCAAGCTCCTCCCCAGGCTATAGCTCCCACCCCTGCAACCTAGGCCAGGAACTGAACTGTGATCTCCCTGCAAGCAGCGGTAAGATCAATTCTTGCTCTTAGGGCAGCACCTGTGGCTCAGTGAGTAGGGTACTGGCCCCATATACCGAGGGTGGTGGGTTCAAACCTGGCCCCGGCCAAACAGCAACAAAAAGTAGCCGGGCGTTGTGATGGGCACCTGTAGCCCCAGCTACTCGGGAGGCTGAGGCAAGAGAATCGCCTAAGCCCAGGAGTTGAAGGTTGCTGTGAGCTGTGATGCCACAGCACTCTACCGAGGGCCAGAAAGTAAGACTCTGTCTCTAAAAAAATAAAAATAAAAATTCTTGCTCTTATAACTCAGGATTGGCTTTTACGTAACAACTTCAAAACTTCATCTATGTGACTTGTCTTCCAAGCCCACTGGAGCAGCATTCTAGCAGACGTTTGTTCAGAATCCAGACGCTCACCTTGCTGGGGGTCCCACTGCACCGCCTCACCCACTTGTCCCTTTCACAGCTCCAGGGCCCTCCCACTCTTGATTTCTTGTACTTTCTGCATCTCTGCTCCCTACACTGGGGAGCCTGTAGAGACCCGCCATACAGGGTACCTGCCCAGTGCTCTCATCTCCTCCCAGCCCAGCCTCAGCACTAGCTCCTGAACTCACCCAAGCTGACCACAAAAAAATGCTTCATCTACTGCCTACATCTGCCTCCTCATGCTCAGACTCCCCTTAATACCCCTCCACCAGCCTTCCTCCTGGGGATGCACAGCCACCAGGCATCTTAGAAGACATACGTGGAAGGAAGAAAACCAGGCATGACCAAACAAATCCTAGAGGAGGACTTAAATCCTTCCCAAAACAAGAGGGAAAGCCAAGCCCCCTGTTTTAGAACACAGTATATAGGATATTGGGAACCCAAACCAACAGGGGTCACATAGTGGATGATGAACCACTTGTTGAATCTCCAATGCTGGGTTTGACTATGCCCATCCCTGGTCAATAGTCAAAATGTAAAACAGCACCTGTCAAACCCCAAGAAAGGTATTCTATTTAGAATTAAGTTCTATGAGGCATGCCATCTTGTAGCATCCTAAACCCTCCAAAGATATAAAAAAAGAAAATCAGAACAAATGTATTTCCAGAAGAGAAAAATAAATGAATGTTTTTCAAGCTGTTTACTTGTTAACTTGTTCTTAGAAAATTCAATTGACAAGCAGTTTTTCAGTGCCTACTGTAAAAGGCATGGTATCATCTCTGGGGTAAGCAAATAGAAAATGATAATAAATATAGAATTTAGTGTCTGAGTATGAATTATGTGCCAAGCACTGCTTTGAGTTTGGATGGGTATTGATTTAATTCTAACAGCTCTATAAGGTGGGTTGACCCTTGTCCACCTTTAGAATTGTTAGAAGTAAAGGTCTATTGTTTAAGTCGCTCTGTCTATGGTGTTTTGTTATAGCGGTCCAAGCTCAGACAGTTCCCAAGAGACAGATCGCTCACGCAGTTGAAAAATATGCACATAACTTTTGACCCCTCAAAAACTTAACTATTAATAGCCTCCTGTTGACCAGAAGCCTTACTCATAAACAACTGAATAACACGTTTTTTATGTTATATATTTTATATACTGGGTTTTTTACAGTAAAGTAAGCTAAAGAAAAAAAATGATATTAAGAAAATCCTAAGGAAGAGAAAATAGGTTAACTCTTCATTAGTGGAAGTGGATCATCATGAAAGTCTTTATTCTTATTTCATTACGAGTAGGCTGAGGAGGAGGAGGAAGGGGCAGGAGTGGCAGAAGTAGAAGAACATCTACAGATAAGTGGACCCTGGCAGTTTTGTTCAAGGGTCTACTGTAATCAACCACTCCTCCCCAATTTACAGATGGAAAAACTGATGCACATGCTGTGGTTTTAAAAAACCACCAAGGCTTCCACCTTTTATATTCTAGTTGGGGGAGGTAAATAATCCAACAATGGATAGGCCTGGTACGTGTAAGATCTGAGACGATGTTGTGAACAGCCAGTGACTCAGAAAGCTGCTATGGACCGAGTGACTAGGGAAAGCTTGTGGATGTGACAGTGACAAGGAGGAATCTATCATGGAAGATCTGGATGAAAAGTGTATGATTTCCAAAGCTCTAGAAGCCACCGCCAGAACACATACGTCATGGGTTCTGATTTCACAGACTAGGGCTGGGCCTTGGCATCTGCATTTTTCAGAGTCCTCCTGGTGTCTCCCACTTGCAAACCCAGGTTGAGAAGCACCAAGTCCATCTTCAGCTGCCTTTAGACTTTCCAGTTGCCACACCAAGAGACGCAGGTAAACTCATTGGTTCCTTACAGAGACTGAATATTTGAGACCCAATCCTAAAATTCATACTTTGAAGCCCTAACCCCCCATGTGATGGTATTTGCAGGTGGAGCCTTTGGGAGGCAATTAGGATTAGAAGGTCATGAGAGTGGGCTCCCCATGGTGGGATCAATGCCCTGATGAGAAGGGAAAGAGAAACCAGAGAACTTGTTCTCTCTCTCCACAAAGTGCACATACAGCAAAAAGGCAGCTATGCAAAAGCCAAGTAGAAAGCCCTCACAAGACACCAGAGCCATTGGCACCTTGATCTTGAACTTGTCCACCTTTAGAATTGTTAGAAATAAACGTCTGTTGTTTAAGTCACTGTCTATGGCGTTCCGTTATAGTAGCCCAAGCTAAGACAGTTCCCAAGGGACTCAAAGTCACTGTCACTCTTTCCAAATTCATCCACTTTGCAAAGAGGGACTCGCTTTACTTTCTCAGTGTTTGCTCTGCACAGCTTGTGAAAATAAACCCCTAAGGCCTAGAGGTTCAGCTCATGCCTTCAAATCTCTGGGGAAAAATTAATTATAAAATTTCCATAGACATCACTGGTCAAAAATAAAGCAGATTTTATTTTAGCTTCTCTTACATAAAAAAAAAAAAGCAACCAGTTTTCAGGAAAATAGCTCTGTTAAACTGGTGTCAACATTCAAATATTTGTTTGAATAGCTTTTGTTCAACATTCAAATATTTATTGAATACCTCCCAAAAAAACCAGTGTTCTAGCCCAGTGCCTCTTGGCCTTTGGTGTGCACACGAGTCACCTGAGGATCTCATTAGGATGCTGATTCTGATGCAGTAGGTGGTCTGGGGTGGGCCCAAGACTCTGCATTCCTAATAAGCCCCCAGCTGACACTCTCACCCTGAGTAGCAGGTCTTTAGCTCAGTGAGTACCAACTCTGACTTCATCTTGAAATCACCCAGAGAGCTCAGAAAAGGTATGGATTCCAACCAACTAAGGCCCTATTCCCATCCAACTAAATCAGATACTCTAGAGTGGGGAGAAGACCCTAGGCACGTAAAAATGTATAAAGTTCTTGAGGTACCTTGAGAATGTTTCTCATGACCACAGAACAGGTAGGCCTTGAGGGCAGACAGATAACAATGAAATAAGTGACTTTAGACAGTGATAGAAGTCATAAAAAGGATAAGGGTAATGTGATAAGGGGGTGACAAGATTGAGGGGGTTGTGATGAGGGCATTTACACAGAAACACGAGTCATGAGATCACACCACCACCACCAAGATCTGGGGAAAGGATCCAAGCAGAACAAAGAGCTCTTGTTTTCCAGAGTCTTCAGGGAAGACTAAAGCAGGGTCCCATTCATGTTTTTAGGAAAAGGAAGTTACTCCTCACACTTGTAAAGAGGAGGATTAGAAGGTACAGGAGATAAGAAAACAGTTCCCTCCAAGGAGGATCCTGTGAGTTAAGGCAGGACACCAACTATGGCTGGTGCTTTGGCACAGGAGGAACCTTAAAGCTCCATCTTCCAACATCCCTAAAAGACCTCCACTGGCAGAGCCGGATATGAGGCCCTCTAACTGGTGGAGGTGGGTGCAAAGAAGCCTCAAGAAGTTGTAAGACCTGCAATTCTTATGGGGAACCTGCCAAATGTATAGAAAGAAGGCAGCCATTGGATAACATCATCTGTCACCCCTGAAACCCTAACGTGGAGCTCTGGCCCGCCCTTATCACAGTGTCAGCCCCAGGATAGGAGACTGTAGTGAACAGATGTAAGGAACTGAATGTCTGCCCCCTAGGCACCCAACCTCTCCATCTTCCAGGTGGGGTCCTGGTGTTAGGTGAGGCAACTTCAGTCCCCTCCCTCCAGCTATAGAGCCTATGACTGAGGACCAAGCCATTCTGGGGCCCAGCACTGCCATGGCCAGATCAAGTGGCTAGAATGGTCTTGTGGCCTAGGCCAACTCAACCTGGTTGAACCACCAGCTTCTGCAGAAACAGGTCAGCCACAGGTTTGCTCTTCCCTAGCATTTCTGAGTCTGGGAAGACATAAGGTTGGACTTGTGGTCACCATCTTCCCACAATAGAACACAACTGAGTGCAGACAGAGAGAAACAGAACCATAGACATCTCTTACTTTGATTCCTCACTTCTAGTTACTAAGCCACTAAATTCCCTTTCTTGCTAAACCCTATTGGGGGAGACTTGACTCATTTAGACACTGAGACTACAAAGAACCACATCAGGCCAGCTCACCCCTCTCTCAGCACCTCAAGTGCCTCCTGTGGGACTGCTCAGTGGAGCATCTGCAGACCCTCACGGTCACCAAGTTCTCCCTGGGTTGAGATCCTGTCTTCTCTACTCCCTTAGAAGCTACTTGATAACAAAGGATGCATTTTATACTAACTTATACACCCCACTCCCTGTTAAGTATCCCCAACAGGGCTGAGCACACAACAGGTGCTTGCTGCAGACCTGCAAAACTGAAAGGGAGTAGAGACCTGTGCCAGGCAGAGGAAGCTGGCAGGGAAGGCAGGCCCCAGCCCCCACCTGGCCTGAGGAGAGCAGGGGGCTTTTGCGGAGCAGTGGGTAGGTGCGGCGTCTGGAACCAGGTGACCAGCCAACAGAGACATCCTGAGAAGCCACTAAACTTCTAAGCTTTGTGTTTCTCATCTTGGCAAAAACATAGTAAGGATTAAAATGCATAATACATCAAAATGCACTTTCATTCCACCACTTGACCAATATTTACTGAGTCCTTTCTGTGTGCCAGGCTCTATTCCAGAAACAGTCAACACAAAGTACAATGTGATGTTAACTACTGCTGAGTATACTGTCAATGTCCCTTTATTTCCCTCACTATAAGAGGGACAGGGTAAGGTCTTCCTTTCAAATACAACAGACGCTTTATAAAAATTAAAAAATAATTTTTGCTTACACAGTATCAGATGCTCATGATACAGAGATCACAGTGAGGTGAAGGAGAACTCTAAAAGAATGGGGCTCCATTTGAGCCCCCATGCTCAGACTGTATATGAAAGGAGTTACTGGAGGAGCGTACAGACAGCCCAAGATGAGGGCATCAGGGACCCAGAAACCAGTCAAAACTTCCCTAATTCTGACTCTTTATCCAGAGTAGCAAAGTGTCCCCATGTGGATGGTGTCAATTCTACCATTGCAGGTCCCTGAGATGGGCCCAAACATTAGCCATCCCTGGCCTTATGCATGTTGATGGTATGGAGTCAGTGTCCCTTGGCACACATCAGCACAACCCACACAACCACCAACCTGGCTGATAAAAGGAGATGTGCTGGGGGAAGGGGATGACAGGAGGGCCACCACTGCCTGCTGGTCTCCAGGACAAAGGGCCACTCAGGAGTGGATGCCTAGATTCAAAGGGAATCCCAGCACTTCTCTACAAGCCTGTGCTTGTCCTTCCCATGTCCCAGCATACTTCTCAGAAGACACCTGAGCAAAGGGAAGCTGATGGTGTAGACACTTATTTCTCATACCTTTAAAGGTGGGCAAGTTTAATATCAAGGTGCCAATGGCTCTGGTGTCTGGCAAAGACACTCTTCCCTTGGCTTCCCTTGAGGGAAGACCTCACTTTCTTATACACGTGAAACCAACTAAACATTTTAGTCAACAGGCCTACGTTCCAAAGCCAGCTTCACCACTTATAAGTTTGGTGTGTGTCTCCTCCCTAAATCTTTCCAGACCTGTAAAATGGGTATGAAACCTGCCTCATAGAGGGTGACCATAAAACACAATCAGACTGTCACCCAACCCCATTCCCTTGGGCTCTACCTCCCTTTATAAACAGTCCCAAGAAGAGCCTATCCAGACTCTCCCAATAACCCTGAAGCAGACAAGTACTATTTTGACCATTTTTCAGGTGAGAAAACAGAGATTCAAAAAGACTGTATGATTTTTTCCAGCAACTCAGTAGAAAAGACTTCTATAATAAAACTTTAGTCCCCTAGGGGCTGTTAAATACCCCACCCCACTGGATCCTCCTCACAGAGACCCCAAGAGTTGCAAACAGAGCTAAAGCCCAGAACTGTGTCCACAAGCCTTGCAGCTTGCCAGTACACACTCTTCCTCTGACCATCTCCTTCCTTTGTTTAAGCAAAACCTGCCTGCCTCTGGGTCCCTACTGCCTGCGAAGAAGTCTGAAGAAGAATATTAAAACTGCTTCTCAGGGCAAGCAGAATCAGCCTCGAAGGCCACATGACACCCTGAGAGCTCCCAAACCAGAGAAAAGGCCCCAGCACACCAGAGTGTCCCACCCGAGCAGCTGCCCTGGCCCCAGCCCTGGTGGGTCATCCAGAAGTGCCATCCACCAGAGCAGCTGGATTTGCTGCCCCCGAAGCTTCAACAAATGGGCATAGTGAGCACAGGGAAAGCAACAAAGACATCAGAGCAAATAAAATCAAGATAGTGAGGGAAAGGAGTATTGTGAGAACAAAAAAAAATTTTTTTTAACTCTTGAATGTGACCCTTTTGGTTCTTAGATAAAGAAAGCACTTGAGTTGCTTAGCAGCACAACTGATGACTGTCTGTATGTTACCCTTCAACACCTAACAGAGCCACTCCTTCCTACTCAGGTGCATAAACACCTTCCCCAGTTTTGGTTGTAACTGCCCACATAAGCACTATCTACTGTTCAGACCCAGTGTCTTGGTAGACAGGGTGGATGAGAATGTATTTCTTACCAGGATCTGTGCAGTTCTTGGTTGGCTGAGTCACATTCACTGTTGCCATCAACTTTCTATTTCTCCACGTGTCTGGTAGGACTTGTTTGTTAGCAGAAGCTGTTTTGTGCCCTGGGTTGGAAAATAAGTCATAGATACCATTAGCCACAATGTGATGGCCGTAGTCCTGAAATGCCCTTACAAATCTATAATGGCTATGTCAGCAACAGCTCTATTTGACTATATAGAGTCACCTTTAGGGAGTGATGCGATGATCAGAAGTATGGTATCATCTTACATACAGTTGTCTGTTTTCCAGATCTAGTTCCTTGTTTCTAGGCCCAGATGGGTCAGCATGTGCTCTGACCTTGGCTGAGACCACACTGATCTCAACCCCTAACAGGTGCAACAATGGGCTTAAACAGGTAACCATTAAGTTCTATTTCAGGAAATGTACTCAGGCAGCCCCTGCTCTGGAGAAACTACAAATGGTTACTAAGTCAGCAAGCAGGCAGAGATGCTGATAGGGTCTGGCCAGTACTTCTCACACTTGAACGTGCACACAAATCACTTGGGCATCTTGTTAAAATGCAGGTTCTGATTGAGTATGTCTGCACTGGATCCCAGGATTCTGTACTAACAAGCCTCCAGGTGATGCTGATTCTACTGGTCCAAGGGCCATACAGAAAAAGAAGGAAGAATGCGTGGATGCCCAGCACCAAACTCAAAAGTCCCGAAGGGAATTCCTGATCCAGCAAATAAAAATGATTCTCATTTCAAGATCTTTAAAGTATTCATTTACTTCTCCTGATGTGCACACTGCTTCAGCTGGGAAATAATACCTCTTCTATAATGCTGACATCTAAGGGCCTCTAGGTATTTTGTTTTTTTCTGGTGTGTAATTGAGGGGAAAAAAACACGGACTTGCCCAATTGCAAAGCGCCAGGTATTAATAACCTTCCTGAGTTTCACTGGAAAGAGCTATTTGTTAACCTTCTATCCTCAAATCACAAAGTTGAGGCCTTGAAAGGCAGCATTTTTTAAAACTAACAAAGTTCCACCTGATTTTTACCTATCACTATAAACCTCTCTAAATTGTCTCTAGATGCATTTGGCCTTTCTAGCTGCTCAAAATACCACCTACTTTACCTCCACGTCTTGGTTGCCAAATCACCAGCATTTCTTTTGTTTTTACATTAAAAAGAAAAAGAAACTAAAACTTTCACAGCATCCAACTCAAA
This sequence comes from Arctocebus calabarensis, assembly GCA_963573935.1. Classification (NCBI taxonomy): domain Eukaryota; kingdom Metazoa; phylum Chordata; class Mammalia; order Primates; family Lorisidae; genus Arctocebus; species Arctocebus calabarensis. The sequence continues at coordinate 40,936 of CAUYON010183582.1, read as the reverse complement.
ATGAGAATATGAGGAAAGCGGATGTCTTAAGGTTACACATGGGCTCACATCCCCCCAGATTCCTTCTGTAAGTTCCTCCTCTTTCCCCACTCCATCTGAAATCTGCATGTCCTAAGGGATTCCCAAATCCCTGCTCTTGCATGAGGGAGTTATGCGTTGCAGCTCTACACACCAGTCCTCTCCTTCCGTGGGGATTAAGAGGAATTGAGAGAAGTGGTGCTGAAACGCGGCAGTGGCAGCAATCTCCCGCGAGGCAGACTGTCCCAACGCTTCTAGGGTTTGAGGAGGACGTATCAAGACACTCAGGGCTACCTTTTGGATCAAGACGGAGGCAGTTCCCAGCCTCTGAGTCTGGGGTTTTGAGGGACGCACTGCTCAACCCCGACGATCGGAAGAATAGAAAAGCGGAGCAGTTTTGCCCACCCTAGACCAAGAGAGTCCACGCTGCTGCGCTGCCTCTTCCCTGCGCACTCCGGGGACACAGGCGGTACCGGCTTTCGTCTTAGTAACACACACCTGCGGCCGCGTCCCCAGCCCCCAGGGGCAGCGCGCAGCTCAAAGGAACCGGGCACCACAGCTCAGAGCGTCCGTCAGCCCTCCTGGGTACGCTCTATCTGCCTGGTGGGGAGGGGAGTGGATGAACCCTTGGGACCAACCTGACAAGGAAGGCGGAGGAGACATCTCGGAGCTACCCCAAGGCTCCCCACTCAAAGCCCCCCAACTTCCCAGGGGGGAGAGGGCCGTCCCGGCACCTACCCAAGCTGCCAAAGAGGCCGGACGCACAGCACACCAGGGCCAGCACCGCGCACACAAAACCAACTTGCTGCGGCAGCATCTCTCGCCTCCTGCGAACTTTGCGCTGTCGGGTGGTCCCGCGGAGCGCCATCTCCGACCGCCTGGGCGCTGTCCCTGGGAGAGGATGGAAAGCTTCAGCGGCCGGAGTTCTATCAGTGGCCGAATGGTGCGGACGATGAGCGGCTCAGAGACGACGAGCTCCCGGCCAAAGCCTCATGGCCGGCGGTCGAGGTCCGCGGGGAATCCCAGAGGGGACAGGGAAGTGGGGGCGCGTGGCGCTGCCGGAGCTCAGAGTCCCGCGCTCGGCGTGCGCGCTGCGCGCACCATGGCTTCGTGGCTAGGAGGCTGCGCCGGCACGGTGGCGCTGGCGGCCCGGGCTTGCAGGGCTGGCGCAGTCCTGGAGCTGGAGCTGCTACCTGCCCGCTGCGCCTCTGCCCGCTCGCCCGGCCGCAGCCCTGGCAGCAGCGCCCGAGGGATCCCGGGGGCAACACTCAGTGCACCCCCGCGTCCCGCGCCGCCGCGCCCAATCGCAGCATCCTCGTCCAAGTTTGGCGCTGCCGCCCCGGCTGCCCGCCGGCGATGCTTCCCTGCTGTCTGCCTAGCTAAGCTCCGGCGGCCGAGTGCGCGCAAAGGAAAGGCGGGCTGGACGCGCGGGACCTGTGGTCCTCTCCTCTCGGCTAGCGGCCTCCACGTCGGCCCTCCCAGGGGCGCTCTCTCCGCGGCAACTTTCTCTCCGGCTCCTCAGCTGCCGGGCGCCTGCGTCTGCTGGGCTGCGGAGCCTCCGTCCCGCTGTTCTCTCCTCCCCTCCTGCCCGCCTCTCACCCCCCTCCCCAGCACGTGTACTCCTCCCCTAGGGCGCACTCCCCCGTGCACTCCTCCCTTGCCCCGTGAGGCCCAACTACTGACCAGTGTAATTTCCTTCCTTCTGCCTTTTTCTCTCCCTCCTTCCCTATGGAGTCAAAATGAGCCCCCTTCCTTTACTCTCTGAGGCTGTTGAAGAGAGGACCAGGGTATGGCACCGCTGGGGACTCTCGGAATAAGGGAGAGCAGAGGAGAGCAAAGCGGTCGGCCCTGTCCAGGCTCCCTAAGATCTCCAGAGAGGACCCGAGGCCCCCAACACGCCCCTGGGGCGGGAGATGGGGCGAGAAGATTAATTGCTCCTGCACAGCTAACAAACAGACTTGCACCAAGCCAACGGCGCCTGTGCCCGCTGGGACTGGCTCCTGCCGGGCTCTCGAGGGCAGGAGCAGGCCGGGGAACCTGTGTTGCGGGGCGGGGCGTGACATCGACCTGCAAAAAGCTGAAAACCAGGCGGAAAAAGAAACCTCAGAGTTCTGTGGCTCCAACGCCCAGTCGAGCTTTTTGATGTTCCAAAAACTCTTGCCTGGTACACAGGGCTTTCTGGTTTTGTTTTGTTTTTCCTCCTCCTTTCTGATCGGCTCTCTAGTGTAAACTGCTTTAAAAATGAGGCAAGAGGGAAATTTTCAGAAGAGCAGCTGAAGTGTAATACAGGTGCAGGGAAGCGGAGGGGACCCCAGCCGAGAGCTTCCTGACCACCCCTGCAACTGACTTCCTTCTCTGGTTCCTCACCAATTCATCAGCACTTACTTAGGGCCTACTGGAACAAGGCCAACTCTGCTTTATTAAATAAATACATACCCACCAGGGTGCAGGCCCTGTGCCAGGTGCCAGCCAGGAAACAAAACAACAAAAATGTGTATTAAGAGCCAGTCTCTGCTTTCAAGGAACCCTAAATCAAAAGGGAGCTATACCTTTCAATAAATGCCCGTGAACTAGTGTTCTGGAAGTCCCCCTTGGGTAGAATGTGTGATAATCCCTTAACTATGGTGTGGTCCACAGCAGCGTGGGTATTGCCTGGAAGACCACAGACTCTGTGGTTCCATCCCAGACCTACCAAGTGTACATTTTTGTGTCCTGAGATCCCCTGGAAATTGATGTGCATGTTCAAGTGTGAGAAGCATCCCCTTCTCAACCTTTTCCAATTCTTCTAGCAGGTCACCACCCATATGGTTCCCTTGGGACCAAGTAAGCAAGGACCATTTGTGTTGGCCTGGCACAGGGATACAGGTGAGAGGTGCTAGTGGGCCAGGGAAGGAAAAGGTTCACTGATTATTTTCAGCAGTTTCAATACCAACAAAGATACTGAAGGCATGAACATCAAATTAATTACAGTGGAAACCCCTGGAGGAAATGAAAAGGAAAAGACCAGTGTTCTGTTTTTGTTTGTAGAGGAGATAGATGGATGTTCACCTTTTATACGTGATGAGCACTGGTGGCTGAGAATCACTTTTTCATACATTTGCAGAATTTTCTTCTCATTAACTAGACTGTACAAGGATGCAGTCATTTATAACAAATAGATCATAATCATCATTAAATGTGACTCTTGGAGAGCTAGCCAAGGGTGGCCCTCAGCATCAAATTTAAGCCAAGAGTAAAAGTTAAAGTGATAATATGCTATTGTTATGATATGTGCAAGGGTCATTTTGGTTAAAGCAATGCCAATGAATAAAACGGCATCTTATTACTAGAATTTAATATTATCTTAAAACATTGGTCCATAGAGCTCACCTAGGGCTGGGGAAAATACATATTTTTGAATCCAGAATGGGCCAAAGGAGTCATTACATGTCTGTCTTTAAACATTCAACCAGCTGTTTAATAGAATGTTTCTTTTCTTTGAAATTTTTCACCTGCTTTCAGTTAATAGTTAGAACCCGTGGATTAATTTCACATGCACAAATGGATTCCTTTTATTTGACAGTTTGAAAAGTGATTAGTTTGAAATTGTACTTTTTGCTTTATTGAAATAGTACCCATTACCAAATCGCCTCAGCTCTTGCTCTAATGATTGTCTCTGAAGCAGAGAGAATTTAGTTTTATGTACCTTTTAGAGTCAAGGCATTCAGGAGCATTTTCTACATCAGCAAGGCAATAAGATAAATGGAAAATGCATTCCTGGGGTTATCCTGGGTCCTGGATTTGGAATATCTCCTCTGCCACCACTGTGTTTTCTGACTTGACACAGTAGGAAACTGCCTACAGGGCCATTTTGTCAGGAAATGTCAGTCTGTGAGAGATGGGTACAATGATATTTTTCCTCAAAAATTCTTTTCAATGACACGATGAGGCTAACCATTTAATTAGTATCTTACTCAGTTTTTTAAAGTTTACTTGACTAGGATGACGTCCTCCACGCCTTCTGATTCCTAGTCTGCCTTAAAGATGAACATATCAGCCAACACCAGCAAGGCAGCAATTCCCAAACGTCAGCGTGCCTCAGAATCTCCTGGAGTTGGTTAAAACTCAGTTTGCTGAATCCCATCCCAGCGTTGCTGCTTTAGTAACTTCAGGATCAGGCCTGAGAATCTGCATTTCACACAAGCTCATGAGTGTAGCTGATGCTGCTGGTCCCAGCTCCACACTTTGAGAACCATTGAGTGGGGTTATGCAGTAGCAAAAGTAACAACTAACACTAAAACAACACAAGTTTGTTTCTGACTTGTGCTTCTGGTATATCAAGAGGTGTGTGTCCCCCTTGAGGAGGACAGCCACACATTGCTACCTGGGAGCAGCCACACATTGCTGTTTGCCGTGCCTAAGGGAAAAGAGGCCTCGGAGCCTCCTGTGCTGGCCACTGAACACTCTGGCCTAGAGCTGACCTGCTCACTGCCTCTCACCGCTCATTGGCCAAGGCTGGCTACATGGCCTCATCAAACCACGAAGAGGCCCAGAAGTGCCATTTTTCCAATTTGGGCTGAGATCTGAACTCTGCAATGGGCAGCTCCAGTGATGACCACATCAATGCAAACCCAGCCCCTGTTCTTTGATTTCTAAGACCATCCCTCCTTCTTCCCTAGAAGAGTTGACTCCACCGTGTTCCAAAGCCCCTGATGTGCTTTTCCATTCAAGTATTTCTATGACATTGATGTGTGGTATGGACGAGATTCCCTGTCTCCTCCTAGCAAGGGAAACTCGGGACTTGTCTACAATTCCAAACACAGCGCCGGGCCCATTAGGTACTGCACAAATAAAGTATTTAAGGATGGAATAAACAAATACATGTTTGCTTATCTGTGGAGAAGATAAAGAACAGTTGCCTCTGTTGGATGGTATTCACTTCCACCATCACCTCCGCCTCACCCGGACACTGACCTCACCTACACTGTCAAGATCACCAGTGACCTATGAATAGCTCTCAGTAGTCACATTCTTAATATTCTTGACAATGCACTTGTGTGATTTTTTTCTTCCTTCACTGAACAGCTCTTCTTGGTCTCAGTGGGGTGCTCCCCTCCCTCAGTCCTCTGGGGTTCTTTTCTGGGCCTTCTGTTTTCCTCATTTTTTGCCCCTCTTCCTGAGAGAGCATGTCACTTCTCTCTGCTGCTGACTCACAGATCTGCATCTCCAGCAGGAAACTCAGTGACTCTGACCCGCATGTGTAAGGGGTGACGTTTGCCTTCCCACTTCTCTCCTGTCCTCCCTGCCAGCCCACCAAAGACCAGGCCTCAGATCTGTGCATGTCCTACCATCCCCACTGACACCACTCAGGGCACTTCTGACCAGAGTCACTGCAGCAGCCTAACCAGTCCCTTGGCCACCCAGTCTTTCTGCCACATTCCTTTCTCTGGCCAGCACCTAGAGTAATCTTTCTGGAGAAAGAAGAATCTGATCATGTCCCTTCCTTCTATAAAATCCTCAGAGGCTCCCCATTGCTCTCAAGATAAACTTCCAGCTCTTTATCTTGGTTTTTAAGATCCTGCGTGATCTAATCAGTACTTGCAACATAGCTGTGTCTTCACCTTTGCTCACTTGGAGAGCTTTGCAAGCACTTGGTTGGGGAGTGGGTTGACCTGGGCATAATTTCCTCAAGCTGCAGCCAGGGTGGAGAGTAACTACTCCTCACACCTGTGTGATCCCTCTAGCCCAGTCTGTCATCACAGACTGGAAACCTCTTACCAGATGTTTCTTATTATTCAGGGGCGACCCTTATTACATTTGCCTGGAACATGCTTCCCACTCAAAGCTCCCTTTACCTAGCTGACTCCTCCTTTTGCTTGCAATTTTAGAGGAGAGATCATTTCCTCTGAGAAGTATTCCAGGATCACAGAAGTCTGAACTAAGAGCCCCTCTTCTGTGTACTTATGATGCCTTGTATTTCTATCTAATAACTCCTATTGTATTATAATTGTCTATTTCCTTCTATGTAGTTTCCATCAGACTCTAAGCTCTGTGAGGACTACCATGCTTGATGACACCTGGGCTTAGTAGGTGCTCAGTAAAAATTCATGGAAGGAAAAGCCAAGTGTACCCAGCCCACACTCAGCAAAGGTGACTTGACCTGCCATGTTTCTCTTATTGATGTCTGCCATATGCAGGGTTTTCACTGTTCTTGTATTCGCTCAAGCATCATAACAGCCCTAGAGAGTAAAAAGAGCCGTAATTAGCATCCCCATTTTATGGATGCTCAGGAAGCCAAGACCCATCACAATTAACTGGCCTGCTCAAGTTTGCATGAGTAGTCAGAGGGCAGGCAGGATTTGGACCCAGTGCTCTGCCCTTTGCATACCTCCCACCCTCCACCCCAGGCCACAGCTGCTCACCCTAACAGTCTAGGCCTGGAGTTCCCTGAAATCAACTTTTGTTATACTGTGAGCCTGCTCCTCAGATTGTTGGGATTAAAACATGGAAATAACCAGTCTCTTTGCTCACAATTCATTCAGAAAACGTTTACTGAGCACCTACCTATCCAGCACTGATATATCTTACTACACCATAAACCTACAAGGAATATATCAGTTAAAGAAGACTAATGTACCGATCTAAGAAATCCAGTTCTTGAGTGACTTAACAATCACTTTATTTCTTTTATGCAATAGTCTCCCTATAGTGGTACAGGTGTGTAAGGTGATTCGGCTCCTCACTTAACTCAGGGACCCAGGTTTCTTCCACATGGTGGCTCTCCTATTCTCTAGGGCATTATTGTCATCCACATGGTCCAAGCTGATTCACTACCACACCTGCACCTGGGATGCAGTCAACAGGAGAGAGTGGCCCTTGTCACTTCTCACATTCCACTGGTGGGAACTTAGCCATGTGAACACACTTAATCAGGGATGCTCGGGAATGTCCAGCTGAGCAGCTTCTACCTGGGTAGAATTCTGTTGCTGTGGAAGCAGAGAAGGGCCTTTGTGAATAACTCTCAGCCTCTACCAGAGTCATGGAACTGTGATTAAGTGACTTGTTTCAGATCCTCTAGGGAATAAGTCACAAATCCAAGCCTCTGTCTCCAGGTGCAAAGCCCAGAGTGCCATCCACTCCTACCCTCGGCTCACCTGTCAGTCTGATTGTGGAGATGAGGCAGGTAGGGCCAGCCACAAGGGACAATGGGAAGGAGTATTTGGCCTTGAGCAAGGAACTTGGCCAAAAAGTGGTCTCCTGTTCAAACCCTTGCTAATTTTCTGCATTGGATTGGCCTCTGCTTGCTCGCTGTGAGCCATGACATTGCATAAAAGCCAGATTTTCCTTCATGATCAGTGTACTGCACAACCCAAAGCTAAAGCAGCTTGGGTTTTTATTTTTCTGCAACTGTGCTCTATTTGGTTTTCACATTTCTATCTCCCAAAGCTCTGGCCTCTCTGCATCATTGGAAAGGCCTTACTCCATGGGTAGAGATGATGATTTACCATGAGGAAAATGAGAAGTGCTAGGAGAGAAGGATGGATAGGTGTTGGAGGAGATTTTCTTCAAAGAGAGAGAGAATCTGCCATAAGGGGAATTACCAACTGCAGCCAGGACTGCTGAAACAGACCTGTCTCCAGCTCAGGTGCATAGTCAGAAGACAACACCAGGAGACGAACATCCTTCTAGTCCTGCACTTTGTCAGGAAGTGTGTTTTGCTTTGCATTTTAATGAAGAAAACTTTCACTTTGCCCACTTTTCAGGTTCCTATATAAACATAACTGCTAATTCCCACTCAAGGGTTAGCTGGGGCTGGGAAGACAGGGGAGGACAAAGCTCCAAGGACAAAGCCCATTTTCAACATGGGCTACTGCCTGGGTAACCTGAGTAGCTCTGCATGGCATCTGGGCTCCATTGTCCAGAATGCGGGGGCAGTAAGCCCAGGAGGCCACTTTGGGCAGCTGTCTGCAGGGAGTTTGCCAGAGACCAGGCCAGCACTTGCTAAGACATATAAGATCTAGTCCCCAGCTAAAGAATGAGGCGTCCTTGGGTTGTTACCTAGATAACACCAGAATTTTGGAGTCAAACAACTAGACAATTGCAACCAGGTTCAGCCCCTCTTAGAGGATGTCTTAGTCCCCATCAGATTTGGTACTTTGCCCAGTGCTTTGCTGCAGTAACTCTAGCTTCCCCCAAATCTCATGGGCTCAGTACTTTTGATGTTTATTTCTCAGGGTGAAGTCCAAGCATGGGTGTATAGTAGGTGGCTCTTCTCCAAATCACTATGCAGAGATCCTAGTCCCTTCCATCTTGGGGCTGTGTCTTCTTCAACACACAGCTTCTCAGGGTGCCACGAGCATCTGCACTGAAACAGCAGAGAAGGAAAGACATGGACATAGTGACTTCACATCCACTCTCATTCCATGGGTTAGAACTCAGCCCCATGTCCACAGCTGCCAGTGAGGCTGAGAAATAGCTTGGCAAGTAGACTCTGCCATGCAGAAGCAGTCCTCTTGCCAGAGTCTCAGCAAGAATAATCATAATAATAGAGCATATTTATCTGTCCTTGAGCTGGGCCAGGCAGTGTTCAAAGCACTTTGGTACAGTTTAATCCTCCCAACACTTCTAACAAGGTAACTTCATTAGAATCATGTTTATAGCTGTAGGGGGCCCAAGGCTCTGAATAGTTAAGTACTGGCCCAAAGTCACACAGCTAGTAAGTGACAAAGCTGGGATTCAAAGCCAGGCAGTCTGGTCCCAGGATCTCTGCTCTTAAGCATCCTGCCTCAAGAATGAGCATTCCTGTTCAAGCCTTCCTTTCATAGATGGTAAAACTGAGACCCAGAAAGAGCCAGACTGAAGCTCAGATCTGTTCCAGGTTCAGCACACAGCCTCTTGCTCATAGATGCTGTCTGTCCATCAACACTCATTTAGTGAATGAATGGACAGTTCTGCCTTTGCCTATCATTAGGTGTTTTACAAGTATCAAGCACCTCTTTGGCACTGGGCACCAACTTTTGTGTGGCCCACCATCCTGGCACTGAGGTAAAAAGCTGAATAGGAGGCTGGGATGAACAGAGACTCTGCCCATTTAAAATAAATTAGCAAACTGCAACTCTTTTGGGGAATTAAAAAAAAAAAGGCCCAGAGGAGATTTACTAGTGGGTTGCATAATAAAGTGCCCCCCAAAGTAATACTAATACTTTAATGGCTGTTATGCAATGCCAATGTGTCTGTATGAATCAGCGTTTAAAATTAATTTAAAGGATTTCTGATGAATATTGTTGGTTAGTTTTGTGAGCCTCTCCTCGCCCCATTCCCACTTCCGCCACTTTTTCACCAGGTTCTGAAAGCAAACTCGAGCAAATTCTTACCTGTAGGGTGGACATATGTCAGGTAGGAAAATGCAGACACTTCGGAAGACATCAGGAGAGAAGGGAAAGAGCTCTTTCGTCACCAAAATACACAATAACATTCTTCCCTCCAAAGGCTAAATTTGTCCTCCTCCGGGTCACTACATGTGAGCAGTCACAGGGCCTGTACCTCAGAGAGAATTCTGATCCCTCGGGCTGCTGGAAAATCGTTAAGTGTATAAACTTATGATCAGGATTCTGTTTCAAAGGCCACTGATCAAAAGGCAGCAGACAGCCAGGATGGTGAACTTTAGAACTCTGCCTTTGAATTCACACTTCATGTTCCTCTGTAGATCTGGATTTCCTGTTTCTATTCTTAGTTCCACCAGAACCTTGTCTTGGTAGCCTCACAAAGGCCCCGCCGCCGGTGGGCATATCTGGATGTGTAGGCTGTGCTTTGTAATGAGAGGAGGGACGCTCCTGCAACCATTTCTCCCTTTATCAATGTGGCTCTCAGGTATTCACCGAAGGAGCCTGTGGTGGAGTGGTGGAGGCTGCCTGGTCTATATCTTCGGGTGAGAGAGACAAAGTGGCCTTTAGGAGATGCATACTTTCAGGACATTTGTGCCCTTCAGCAACAACTTAATGAATGGAGCCCCGGTGACCTGGAAGAGAAAGAGTCTTTCTGATACAGCAGTAATTTTCTCCCTGCCACAAAGCATTAATATTCAGTAGCCAAAATCCATAATGAAGACTCACATGATGATCTTTAAAAGCATTCATGCTGGGACCAAAGATGAAATTGGGGGTGCCCCGGCCTGCCCAAGACGGAGCTGCCGCTGGTCCCTCTCGTTTTCCCATTTTTTTCCCTTCTTTCTGTCTTTGTCTTCCCCACTTCCCTACATCCTATCAAGAGACCAAAGTCTCATCTCATTCAAATTCCTATGAAATCAAACTTCATTTCTACTGAGGTACTAGCTGATAAGAATTTAGGCACTACTGCACTGCAGTCCAGCATCTCTGGGTCACAGAAGTCTTTGAAAGTCCTGAATCCTATAGGCCCTGTTCCCCAAGAGAGAACACAAATTATACACACCAAACTTTGGATACAATTTCTGGAGGAGTGCAACGCTTCTCCCCAAACCCATTTCCTAAGGACTTTCAAGAACCCCTGGTTGTTGATGGGTCCTCACCCCACTCCCAAGACTTCACCAAGAGCTGTTTATGGTTTAGAAATAAACTTAAAGACCAAATAGTATTAGATACTTAAAGAAGTAAAGATCAATTTCTTGTTGCCTCTCCAAGGACAGAAAGAGAATTCTAATGCCAATACTGAAAGAATGTAGAGGTTCTATGATCAAATACATTTTGGAAATACTGTAATCTCCTTTCGGAGATCTGTAAGGCACATTAATGGCTCCAAGAAGATTCATAGCAATGAAACACATTTTAGTTTGTGTAATTCAGCATTTCCACAACTGACTTTGCCCTGGAATTATTGTTGTTCCTATTGCCAGTTAATATCCCCATAGAACTGGTGTTTCAGGGAATGCTGTTAGAGCCTAATCCCTGCAACTTACATATGGGAAAACTGAGGCCCAGACAAGGGACACGACTCCCAGGGTCACAGTGAGTGTGTGGTGGAGCCGGGCCTCAGAGCTCGCTTCTTCTGGCTCATAGCCCTTTCTTTACTGGCAAGCTGCTCAGTAAAGAGGTCTTCTCTGAGGATGGGGGTTACTCTTCCCAGCCCCCTCTTTCCTCTGAGAGGAAATGAGAAAATAGAAGGCAGAAACAGCTATGTCCAAGACACTTAGGGCAGGGGACATTGTCAGCAGCCCAGGATTAATGTTCAGTACCCTCCTCGGGTCATCATAGCCCAGAGCCCTGATGTGTGTGTGTGTGTGTGTGTGTGTGTATTTTGTCCCATGCGTAATATGCTAAGGGTCTGCAGTGCTCCTTAGGAGGGCCCCTACACACCCAGTGTTTTGTGGGTTACAGACCAGAAATGGGGGATAGGCATGGCTCTCAGATCTTCTCTTACGGATCTGGTAAACACACCTAGCATCTCCGGGGAGGCCCAATGGGCCAGGCCGGGAGTAGAGCCAGAACATGCCTGCATGATCAGGTAAAACCAAATTAAAGGGAGTAGCAAGGACTCCGATGGGCATGATCGGAACACACTCTGAGCAGTGGCCCACCCCTACCAGGCACCCACTGGTAGCACACATCCCCAACCACACTATCTGAGCTTCTCTTCAACTTCCCAAGGTCATGAGTACTGCTTCATTCATTGCTAAAGACACAGCAATCATTTGATCCTTTGCTCAGAAGTCAAAGGATACTAAGAGTTGCTAAGAAGTTGAAAGCAAATGGTCCGAGGTTTTTCCTATTTAAAAAAAAAAAAAGCAACCATCTTCTTGTCTTGCTTATAACCACGTGGAAACTGTGTGCATTACTATGTGTGGGTAGAGACTGGAAATAAAAATAGCTCCTTTGATAAAAGAAAATAAGGATGGCTTTAGTGGGGGATCCGGAGCCATTCCCAGGACAGCAGGCTGAGTCCCTGCATCCCTTACGGAGAGAAGGTCCCTGCACGGTGCTGGTCAGTGATGTCCATCTGGGCTAACAGACTTTGCGCTGAAATTGAGAAGTGTTATTTGGCATCTAGGTGCCATGGGAAAGAATGCCCATGATCCCGGGGGTGCTGAGAAACACACAGTGAGCGTTCTCAGCTCCTGGACAGCCTCTTGCCCTGGGCTTGGTTCCATCACAATCTGTGACAGCAAGAAAGTTGCATCACTTTTCAGAGCTTGAGGTCTCTTCTCTCTACATGAGGGGGGCATCCCTGTCAGTTCTATAAGTTACCCTGAGTCTCTCTTGCACTAAGTGCCCCCCAAAGAAAGAGCAAAGTACTCAAAGAGTGATCTTTTGACACCCCCCTCCCAGCTCAGCCGTGGTCTGGCATGGCCGTCCCTTGCCGGGAGTCTCCCCAGCACCCCGCTTCTCAGCAGCTTCCTAATGGCAGGCCTGCTGGCTCTAGCTCTAACCCCCTAAATTGGGAAATGTTCAACTGCAGATTGTTTACATTGTGTATTCAGAGTACGAAGTGGTGTTTGAGAGGTGTTGCCATGGAAACAGTGAAGTGAGGCAGCAGCTAACTATGAAGAGAAATAATCCAATATTAACACGCACAAGCTACGCTCTTGGGTGGCTGTAAATGAAATATCACGTTATTGGGCAGGAAGCCACTGTCCAAGTGCCTTGCCTTTGTCTTAAAAAATTAGAAGAAACAAAAAAAATTTTTAAATCAGAAGAAACTACCTCTTGGATCTAGCTGATCGAAGAAACCATAACACATTCTGAGGCTCCTTGACTTTGGGCCCAAGTCCCCTCCCAGTTCTAAGACTTGATTTCTGTAGGCTGATGGCTCTCAGACTTTGTCAGCTTGTGACCCACTTGAGCAGGACAAAAAAATTAAAAAATTCCACGGTCCACTGCCCCATCCAGTCCCAATTTCCAGGGGAAAAGGTGTTGTGCAATATATGCAAGGCTGCTATAATGCACATTTGGGGAAGCCAGAGGTGCATGCACACATCTGCCTTTGCAACGAGCATGTGGACGGGTCACATGCAAATCAGCATCTATGACGTTAGCGTCTAGTTATTCCAAAATTATAGACTCCCAAATGGTCGGCGCAAAATAGGCATCATGCACACTGCAGGGTTAACCAAACAACCCACCACAAACTCCACAGCTATGGGGGAAGCTGAATTAACAATAACACATAGCCAAACAGCAAGAAGAATAACAATTAAAAAAGCACAACCAACCCAAGTCAGCACCAACGAGAAGCTGGCAAAGTGCATCCTTCCCCCAGACTGCAGGTTCCCAGCCTTGTCTGCTGCCAGGGGCTGGGTGGCCGCCAAACTTCTTAGCAGAACATTGCGTTAAGTCCTCAGTCAACTCCAGTGATCAACTCATGCTACTTTATAAACATTGAATGTTAGAAATCTTTAATACTCATTTATTGAGTAACCTTGGCTTTGCATGACAAGGACAGACATTAGGGGAGTATACCCTTTGCCTGGAGGAAGGGTTTGCCTGTATCTTTCAAGAGGACCCCTGAAGCCACCAGCTCCATCCTCTCCCAGCCACTTGGTGCAGTGTGCTGCTGAGAATTTCCATTCCCCACATCGCCTGGAGCCAGGAAATTCAGAATCACCTGGGGAGTTTTGAGAAAAATTCCTTCCTAGGTCACTACTCTGGAAATTCTGATCCACAAGGTCAAGGATGGAGCTCAAAAATCAACATTTTTAGGGTGGCGCCTGTGGCTCATGTGCTATATAACTTATAGAACTGACTCCCCATATACTGGAGGTGGCGGGTTCAAACTCAGACCCGGCCAAAAACTGCAAAAAAAAAAAAAAAAAATCTACATTTTCAGAATTGTCCCAAATATGGAAGTCCTGGTCTCTGCAGTCAGACAGAGCAGGACTCAGCTTCGGTCCCCACCTCCTTCTCCCAGGGACCTTAGCCCGGGTGGAAAGCCTTCATGTCTCAGTTTCTCCCTCCAGGTGTTGGGATGAAAGCCCGCCTCCCAGGGAACATTCATTTGAAAGCATGGGGCCAGGTTCACCAGGGAGGCATTTTATTATCAACCTACATCTACATTACATTCTTTTATATGTATCAAATGCTTGATAGTTTGGGTTTTTTTAAAAAAAAGTCTATTCAGGGAAAAGAGAGAGAATATGATTTGAAGTCAAAGCGACCAGCATTCAAATTCCAGTTCTGCCATTCGCTGTGCCCACTAGCTGTGTTCCTTCCCCTCTCTAAGCAGCAGTTCATGGTTTTCAAAATGGAAATAATAATCCTTACCTCTCAGGGTTCTGTGAAGGTTGAAAAACAAATTTACCTTAAAATCTTTCTGAGAGGAATCCAGATGTAACTGTATGAATACAGTAAATGAATGGATAAAAATGCAAGAAAGTACACAGAGTGCTGGACGCGATGCCCTGGACAGAGGAGGCGTTCCCAGGGTGGCGGCCCTGCTCTCCGCTGGTCCTGACACGTCTTCCTGGCCCAGCCTGCATGGTGGCTCATAGCCAGACAAGTACCGGACACCCCGGTTGGACAGAACAGAAGCTGACAGCTGAGGTTCTGCTGGATGGACAGAGGAACAGCATGTCCCCTTTCAGGTCAGGGGTGGCCAGCACCCCAATTCTAAGGCGAGATTCCCATCAGGGGAGCAAAATCCAGTTTCAAAGAATTGAAAAGAACAAAATCTGGAGTCACTGGCATGTCCTGCTCCATGGACTCAGGAGTGCAAACAGCATCATGCCATGGGGGGGCCAGAGCTCAGCTTACGCTTCTTTCTCCATGTTGACTTTACAAGCTGCCCGTGAGGCTCAGGATTCCTCAGAGGTGCCTATACACACCCATGTCTGTGTCTATCCTCACCTTGTGTCCATGAACTTGGGCAGCCCTGCAATGTAGGCAGAGCCCACAAATGCTGTTGGGGACATGGGTGGCTCCAGGTCCTGCTGCCACCGTGGCTCCTCAAGGAAGAAGGCAAGACAATCCTGCCTATAGCATTCCATGCAGAACCAGCCTGGGCTCCCAGCATTTGGGTCCTTCGAAACTACTTCTCTAACCACTTTCCTGGGGCACGAACCCTCCACCACTTGACTAGGACAATTATCCCAGAGCTCAAATGTCTATTATTCTCCGATCTCTTGCCCATCAAGAGTCAGCCCTTCAGTATTGTCTCCAGTCACTCTCCTGGAGAATTCTATTGCAGGGGCGACACTGCTATTTCCTGACACTTGGGCAAAGTCACCTCCAAGGGGAAGAGCTGGGATGTTGGCCATTTTCCTCAAAGGAAGCTCCTCTGCTCCCTGCCCAGTTCTTCCCCAGCAGTCTCCAAGCACAGCATACCACTGAGTATGTCAGGGGCAGGTAATGCAAAGGTATTGGTGATATATTCTGTTCTAGGCCCTGTGCTGGCCCCTGCAGAGGCAGAGACTAAAAAGACTCAGGATGTTCACAGTCTAGGAAGGGAGACCCAGGTATAAATAATAAGATGGAGAGTGAGTTGGGGCTTGGACCATGACCCCAACACCAAAGGAATGGTGCTAGGTGACTGTCATAACTCTAATTCTACCAGAGACTGAGCTTCCAAGAAGTAATCAGAGCAAGACATTGGTACAGAGAGAAAAGTACAAGACTAGTTAAGAGAACTAGCATCCAGAGAAGGCAAGAAGAAGGAGCAGGTAGCATCCCATGGTCACTGTAGGGATGCCAGAGCGGGTGAGATGCTCAGAGTCTGAGAGTCCTCAGCCTGGGTCTTGATATTGTATTAGTGATGGGGAAGGTTAATCTACTGGCCTAAAGAACAAAGAATTGGTTTGCCAGATAAAATATAAGTACTGAGTTACATTTGACTTTCAGATAATTAATAATTTTTTAGCATAAGCATGCCCCTTTGCAATACTTGGAATTACTGGTTATCTGAAATTTATCTAAGTATCTCACATTGTAATTTGCTAAATTGGCAATCTCAAGACACAGGTTTATTTCTCTGTTACTTAAGAATGTGACTTGTCTGGATTAGTAGACAGCCAGCTTCACAAAGCCATTCAGGGACCCAGGTTCATCCTCTTGCTTCCCCATCCTTTGAGGCAGAACTTCTCAGGTATGGCACACAGACCAGGAAACTTGTCAGAAATTCAATTCTGAGGCCCTCCCAGAAACCCTTTGGGTGATTCCAATGAGCTCAAGTTTGAGGAGCACTGTGCTAGAGTTTCATCACCCTGGTCTAGGTCCCTGCCACATCCTATATTCCAGCTGGTGGGGAAGGGGAGAGGGAGAAGACAACATGGACAAGCCTGCCCGATTTATTTAACACCCAGGAGAAATTGTCTCACATTCCACTGAGAACCAGTCACATGGCTATGCCCACCCACAAGAAAGCCTGGAAAATGTCATCTCTAGTTTGGTGGCCACATGTCTAGCTACAACTCTATAAATAATGGAAGGAGAGAACAGATTTTGTTGGGCCACTAACAATTTCTGCTGTACGTGTCCTTTGGTCACCCTGGCAATGACAACATGGAGGACTAAAGCAGCTTAGTGGGCAAATGAGGCTCCTGAAGTCAGGGCATGACAGATCCATCTGCAGAGAATAGGGGAGGGCAGAGAGAATGGACAGATGATGTAAGGGGCTGGCCATGGCCTTCAGCAGCCCCAAGCACTCCCAAGGCCCCCACTGTAATGTCTCCAGGGTAACCTCTCCACTGAGACATTCCATACTTTCTTGATTTCTTCCTCTCAAATCCCGTCTTCTCCATCCCATTATTCCAGGTGAAACCTAGATAACAATGACTTATGCCAGCTTTGATGGCATCCATAGAAGCACGAGATCCTAATTCAAAGAGGTCATAGTAATAGTTTTATTCTGTTTCTAGGCTACAATGGTCCTATGTTAAAAGGGATGTTAGTAACTTAAAACACCTTTAAAAGATAGTGACAATGACCGTGAGGGCATCTCAAAACTTTGGAGAATTCTTTGCCTGAAAGAGAAAGACCTGGGAGTGTAAGGCAAGAGAATTATCCTCAAACATATAAAAGGTTGTCATAGAGAAGAGCTCAGCCTGTTTTATGCAGCCAAAGCAGATGGACCTGAAAGCACTGGGTGTAAAATACAGGAAGACAGACTTGGGTTCTGTAATATAAAGGAGAACTAATGCCAAGGTTTAAACAACAGTGGAATGGAGCGGTTGTCTTTTGAGGAAGTAAGTTTCTCATTGCTGGAGGCATCCAAGCAGAAGTTAGGTAACTACTTGACCAGAATATTCCAGAAGAGATTGCTCAGACTAGACGAGACTTGAGTTAGTCCCAACCAAAAAAGTCTTTGGTTCTAATGTGTATTTGCTGGTTACCCAAACAAGTCATTTAGTCTTAGTTTCTTATCAATAGGTGGGATTTCCTGCCCCCTGTACCTCATTAGGGGTATTACAAGGGTCAAATGACAAAACAGCAAAAGCCCCTTTAAATGCTAGTCAAAAGCACAGATGATGATAATGGTGGTGACAATGACAGGTACTTCTATACTTCTGTCATTTACAGGGAAGTTTTAGGGATGCAGTGCTTTCAATAATCTAAAAGAGTGAAATGAGGTCTAACATTTTAGTCATAAAGGAAGATTGTCAGAGGCATGGGGGGGTGATATTTTTATCTAAACAGGACATTGGGAATCATCTCAGGTCACACCACCTCCTCTGCCCACATTTATGACAAGTCTGGCAGGAGCCATACGAGCTGGAACTCTGCACACCCAGCAGGATATGGCATCCACACTCTGTCCCTGAATGTAAAACTCACCTGGCATTTGAGGCTATTGATTGAGATTCCATGGGCCTCTAGCAGGAAAAGACCCTTCTCATTACAGCCCAGCTTGGTTTTGCTGAGGTATCTTCCAAAGTTTCCAGCAGCGGTGGGGGTGGGAGGGCACATTTGTATGTGTTTCAAGGCGAGTTTGTTTCAAAGTGGGCTTTGAATAATGCCGCAGTGCAAAACTGAGCCATTGTCAAGGGGATAAACGCTGGGCTGACATCTGTGGGCCTATTGTTTGAACTGCCGTAACTACCCAGGAAGAGCAGGCTTACTGACCATTGTGAGGACTCACTTGACCAAAAAGCAGAGGGGAGAGGGGGTGATGGGCTGAGCTCTCTGCTGACCACCTCACTTTGCTGATTGTGTAATTATAGGGCTAGAGAAAATTCCATCAACTGGTAGCCATGGCAGAATGAGAATTGATGCTCCCGTCCCTCTTTTGCCTCTTAATAGCCATGCCAACAACAAAAAGGCAGCTACCCATTCTGTACTCTACTGTCTTAATTTCATTACATTCTTCATTTTGCCTTGTTAATGGTATAAATAGGTAGGGCACAGCATCCTGAACAGAGATAAATCACAACTGGCCCCTTACCTTGAATTCTAAACTTCATATTAAAATGTTAAAAATATTACCTTTAAATAGTGACATGTTTGGAAACCTTGATGTTTATAATATTTTGTTAAATTAGTTTCTCCCATCCAGAAAGATAAAGATATAGGGGACTTAATATGGAACTATAAGCATTCAATATTATTAGGATCAAAGATTTAAATTTTAATTGATTAAGCAAGTAATTTTTATGGGTAAGGGCTACTTGCTCATATTCAGATTCTAGGATTCAAACCCAGGTTTCCAGTATTCCTCCCAGTACAACTTCACAGCTTGCTTTCTTTCTTTCAGTCATCTGGTTGATACATGCTGATCAGGTCCCTACTGTGTGCTGGGTACAGTTTAGGGTCTGGTAGTAAAGTCATGAGTCAAAGTTGCTGCTCCTGGAACATACATTCCGGTGGGAGAAGACTTGTGTTTTCTGATGCACGTGAGAGTACATCCTAGCACATTTTGCCTGAAGCCGGGCGCTTAATCAGTTGTTAATAAATGTTTAATAAGTGAATGAGCGAATGCCCTAACAGTGACCTTGATCCATGACTCTTCATTCCTTCCCCTAAACCCATGCAGATACGGTGTTCGGCTAATAACGTATCCCAACAAAGGTGAGGTTGCCTGTGCACGGGTACATTAGCTCCATTCCAGCGACCAATCTGTAACTTTTCTCACAAAGCATGAACTTGAAATAATTTCTACATGGCAGGTGCACAAATTATTTCTCCAAGGAGAAGACAATTTTGTCTTTCCACTTTTCATCATGCAAATCTTCCAACCACAGTTGGTAATAAGTAGAAATAGATAAATGAAATCCAGAATTCACATTTAACTGTTTGGGAGTCACCTTTAACTATTCACGTTTAAGTTGTAGATGGAAAAATAGCTGGAACAGAACAGGGGGCTGGTGAGGACAGGATCTGAGACGAAGCCAAGGTAAAAGGCAGAGCTGAGAGGACAGAGTTTTAGAGGGAACGGTCTTAAATTTTTAATATGAGAGTTTGGAATTCAAGGTAAGGGGCCAGTTGCAATTTGTCTCTGTTCAGGACGCTGTGCCCTACGAAGTCAGGCTGAATTGTCTTGGCAGGGAATTCAAAGCCCTTTACATCCAGCCCCAACTGGCCTCTCCAGTCTCACCTGGGCTGCTCTCCACCCTGCACTGTGCTCAATCCAGCCTGCCCCAGCCCCTGGCTCTTTCAGGACATGTCTCTTTCAACCCTGTGCCTCTGATCAAGCTGTTTTTTTCTTCCTGGAAAAACCCTACTCCATCCTTCAAGGTCAAATTCACAGGCCCCTTCTAAAAAGCCTTCCCTTAGACCAGTCAAAATTTAGCCCTGCCCCTCTGCATACCATTATGGCTCTTTGTTCATGCTACGCTCCTTCATAGGTTTGAATCCCTACTCTGGTTAGTTCGAAGGTCTATCTCTTCTACTAGAATTTGAGCTTAATTGAGCCTTAATTGCCTTCAGATGTTCCGCAGTACTTAAAACTGTGCCTAGCATCCACGAATGCTATGGCAAGAGGACATAAATATGAATTAACTGTGAGGTTTATGTCAAGGGGAAATGATCGTTGAGTAGGAAGGATGGGATGCTGTGCTCAGTTACTGGTGCGGGACTATAGAACAGCCGTTTGGGATGAAAGACATTTACTGATTTGGGAAACATAAGATCTTGGGGACAGACTGATGAACCACAAGCAGAATGGGGAGAGGACGGGTCCTAGGCAACTATCAACACTAGAAAAAATAAATAGCAGAGAGAGAAGTCAGAGTATTTGTCCCTGTCCTTCCTCTCTCCCTGGCTGGGCCACAGTCTTTATGATACCTACATCCCACCATACAATTCTGTGTATAGACAATACAAGGAATTGTCTATGGCTACTTTTGAGGTACTGTACCAGCAGAGGCAAGTAGCTGTGACAGAGGAAGCCTAAAATGTTTACGATCTGGCCCTTCACAGAAAACGTTTTACCCATCCCTGCTCTGCACTAACTGTACATGGATAACCCATTACTTTAATGTCCATCTGCAGACTGGCAGGTGGCTCCTGTCCCAAGGCCACACTCCCTCTTCCTGCTCCTTTAGGCTGAGTGGTAGTGATAGCTTCCTGCTGTCATGGGTCCCTTGGGGCTTCATTCCCTGTTGTTTCCCTTATACGTGGGTACTGATCTTTATTAATAGGTCCTTCACCTTTAAACTTTCAGTTCAGGACACTGACTGATACTCCACTGTATTGGTACAACTCCTAGATTCCATCTACTCCGGAATTTTGATCAAGAAAATGCTGGCTATCACTCTACAATGGGGGTCAGCAGACTATGACCCATGGGCCATAGGTGGCCCTCTTCTTATTTTTATAAATAAAGTTTTATTGGAACACAGCCATACCTACTCATGTATGAATCATCAATGGCTACTTTTGAGCTGCCACACCAGCACAGGCATGTAGCTGTGACCGAGAAAGCCTAAAATATTTACTATATGGCCCTTTACAGAAAACGTTTGAGCCATTCCTGTTCTGTACTAACTGTATGTGGCTAGCCCTTTACTTTAATGTCCATTTACAAAGCATCTTGTAGGGATTTCTGCTTCTAGAATTTGGTTCTCTTTCCTGTCTTCTTTCCATCCTTATTATTTTCCCACCCATTCTTCACAGGTCTTCAGACAGCTCTTGCCAAGACACAAATCTGACCCTCCACTATTTAAAGCCTAAGTTCCAGAGCACAACCTCATTTGCCAAATTGATTATCATTCCAGCTTTTCCAGTATACTCATGATTACATTGATTTCTTAAACACTTTTAGGGTGGGGGCTGAGGGAGGGCAAGAAGCTGAAATACTGAATGTATATGTCAATTTTCAAGCCCATCTGGATTTCAGAAATGCTGCAGTATAGAAAACCTAAGGCGCCCCTCTGAATTGAGGAAGTACAGTAGCAGAAGGTGAGGGTGAGGGTGGGAGGTGCTCCAGGGGCTAGGGCAGGGTTTGGGGGTAAGAGAGGCTCTCCGGGGATTCCACTTTTCAAGGGACCATTCTTCACCGAGTATGGAAGAACAA
Organism: Arctocebus calabarensis; assembly: GCA_963573935.1. Lineage (NCBI taxonomy): Eukaryota > Metazoa > Chordata > Mammalia > Primates > Lorisidae > Arctocebus > Arctocebus calabarensis. The sequence goes on along the minus strand of CAUYON010183582.1, from coordinate 19,528 downwards.
ATGGAAGAAAGAGGGACAAATTATAGGGAGGCAGAGCAGGTGAAGGACGCTAGGTATGGATTGAGGCCTGATGTTGGAGTCAGAGATCAGGGCACAGACTTGGAAGAAATTTAGGAGATGGACTGATTGGGAGAAAGCCTAGGGTAGCAGGAGAGGAAGGAGGTGTTGGGAAGGCTCACAGGCTTCTGTCTCAGGGAACCCAGAAAAATCCAAAATGCACTCTGAGGAGCTCAAAACATCTTATATTTCCTGGATTCTTAATCCCAGGTTCAAGTGTTACCCCTTAAAGAGGCTACAGTATGACTGATGTGCCTATTCTTGAGTTTATGAATTTCAGACTGGAACCCACAGTCTAGGCCTACACAGAAGAAGGGATGGCCATGGATGGCTTCCATGTGCCTGAGGAGACTGGCCCAGAGCTGCTGGTAAAGGGGAAGAGGGTTTCCTTTCCGCTGGAAGTTTGCACTAAGGGTCACAGGTGGATATAGGAATTGGCGGGAGGTATCCTTGTGAAGGATTGCCTCTGCCATCCCTGAGAAATCACAATGCAGGGGCAGCAGGGGATAGCAGGGGAGTTTGCACTGGTGGTGGCTGTGGCAGCAGATTACTCTAGATGCTCCAGGTGCTGGAAGTCAGGGCTGCCCGGGACTGCTAGGTCACTGGGGGCGAGCAGAGAAGCTAGGGTTGCCGAGGGAGACTCTCAGGGTACAGCACTTTCTTTGGTACAAAATCAATGAGAGAGCATGGCAGGGGCACTCATATTCTCTCTCATTTGTTCCCCAAAATAACTCTAAGAAATTGGCCAGGCAAGAATTACAGATCCACTTTACAAAGCTCAAACGGGACTGAAGGGTCCCATTTGGATGGGAATGGAACCTTGGGAGAAGGCACTCGGGTTGAGGGCTCATGGGGAGTTTAAGTCAAAGCAATTAATAGTACAGGGTACTTCCCCCAGCCCCATTCAGATCTAAGACCATTTGCTGCACTGAAAAAGGGCAAACCCTTCTCTTTGCATAGGGTTTTGTGATTTGATTTCAAGACTGCTCTCACTCATTTTCTCACATGGGTGAGGCAGTTAAGTGCAGGAATCATTATCCTCACTTACCCTGCTGAACCCCCAGGGGCTCCTATGCTATTCTGAAGTCCCAAGGTTATTAAGGGATGGAGGGGTTTCCAGCGTGAGATCGTGGTTATTATCTCCATGGCAAGATGATAGATCATCCAACTGTCTCTCCCCCAAACCCTTAATCAGGTCTTGAAACAGGTCCCCGGAACCATCAAGCCTTTCATTGCATCAGAAGATACCTCAGATGAAAGAGATGCTCTCCTGGACTGAGATTGTCCGCTGTGTCCAAATTTGCCATGAAACTGTTGACTCGCATATATGCCCTACTGAGACATGCATTATATAGAACAATGTTTTAACTCAGCCAAAGCATATCTTTTTAATCGCAACGATATTAGAGAAGATAATTGTCCCTCCCCAAACCAAAAAAAAGTTGCATCAATTATTCTGGACTCTTTGATTAGCCTTAATAACCAACTTCTATTTAAAAATAATCTACCCAATTAAGTAAGCCTCCAATTACAAGGAAGTTGCAAGGTTTTCTGAATGCTACTTAATAAGGCTCTTAGTTTGAAGCATATTGTGTCATTTTGTTCTAACACCACAAAGATCTGTCTTGGAAGAGATTAAAGTAGGGATTCTTCAAAGGAGATAATTTCTGTTGAAGTGCATAGTGAGTTCTTTATGCTGAGACTTATCTAAGAACACTGAATTCATTCTACTTGAAACTTTTCAAATGAAAGGTAGGGTTTGAGAGGGTAAGAAAGAGGGTGAGGGACATGGAAGGGCCGAGAGAGGAAGAACAGAAGGGTACAAATTCCCTCAAGGATAAAAATAATGTAGAAAAGAAAATATGTAAGGCAGGTTGGTGAGAAAACTGGAATGGAGCAAGGGCAAAATGTTAAGAGACCCAAATTCTAGTTGTAGGTCTTCTCTAGTTTTGCTAGTTGACCTTGAGCAAATACATTTCTTAGTTCTGAACTCTGCCCAGGGAACAGCCTGCTATTCAATCCCAGCAGCCTCTCCCTCTCCCATTTTCTTCCTCCCTCACTAAGAACCTAGGTTTTGTGGCCACTGTGATAAAATCAAAGCCTCAGATTTGTGTGAAATTTCCATTTCAACCTCGTCCACTCATATTCTCCTTCATTTGTTCCCCTAAATAACTCTAAGAAATTGGCCAGGCAGGAATTACAGATCCACTTTACAAAGGAGCAGCCGGAGGCACACGGAGCTCAAGTGTCTTATGCAAACCCCAGCAAGCGTGTGGCAGGAGCAGGTCTCATTGCAAACGCTCTTCTTCCAGAACATGAACATTTTCTTGGAGTTAATTCATACCCAGAAAACAAAAGTCTTGTTTTGTTTCTATAACTGAATCTCTCCTATCTAACTGAACTGTGTTGTCCAGTTGGTAAATTACCTCCAAAGATTGAGAGTTCTTTAAGTTTGAAGGTCAAAAAAGTGGTAGGTGGCCTTAGCAAGACAGTGAGATAACCTGGTATGTTGAGGACATGTGTCTCTGAAGAGCCAGGGAGACTTAGGTCTTGCTAAATGAAGACCTTAGGACCTTTGGTGGCTGTATTACTTTCCTGGAGCTGCCATGGTAAGTGGCTTGATTTTTTTTTTTTTTTGACAAGTGGCTTTAAACAACAGAAATTTATTTCCTTATAGTTCCAGAGGCTAGAAGTTCAAGATCAAGGTGCTGGCAGGGCCACGCGCCATCTGAAAGGTCCAGGGTGTATCTTGCCTCTTCTTAGCACCTAACAGTTGCAGGCAATCTTGGTGTTCCTTCACTCACGGCTGTACCCTCCAATCTCCGATTCTGTCATCACATGCTGTTCTTCTGTGTCCAGTGCTCTTTGTCCAAATGATCTCTTCTTAAAAGACAGCAGTCATCAGGCCAGGGCCCACCTCGATTTGGCATGACTCCATCCTTCCGTTATTGTATCTGCAAAGATCTTGTCACACGTACAGGTGACAGGGGTTCAGACTTGAACGAATCTTCTTTTTTTTTTTTTCTTCAGAGACAGAGTCTCTCTTTATCAACATTGGTAGAGTGCCATGGCTTCACAGCTCACAGCAACCTCCAGCTCCTGGGCTTAGGCCATTCTCTTATCTCAGCCTCCTGAGTAACTGGGACTACAGGTGCCTGCCACACCTGTAGAGTGCCCGGCTATTTTTTTGTTGCAGTTCGGCCAAGGCCGGGTTTGAACCCGCCACCCTTGGTATATGGGGCCGGCGCCCTACTCACTGAGCCACAGGTGCCACCCTCAATGAATCTTTTTAAGGAGTACAATTCCCCCCAAGTAGTGGCTGTACCCCCATTCTACCCCTTATCAGAGATTCATGAACAATTGTCAGGAAAGCTTCCTACACTAGTAACATTTCAGATGCTTTGGCTTTGAAAAAAAATAATCTTAAGAACTTCAAAGAAAAAATATTTTTCTGCATTTGTGCAAGAAAGGGATTTTAATATCCTCTAGCCAATTCTTCCCAGCACATTTCTTATAAGAAAATTAAAGCCCCTCCACCGGAGACCCAGCAGATATGACAATCTACTAAAAGCTAACACAGTTTATAAGGATCTCTGAGTAAAGTAACTATTTGTTCCTGGAGCGTGTGAGATCACTCTCACCCGACACTTCAGATGCTCTTTATATGTATAATAGTTATGCAAGAAAGCAGCTTTGGTACAATGCATTTTACACTTTCTGAAAAGATACAACTTTACCAATTTTTGACCCATGAACCGAAGTGCACTTTTGCCAGAATGTTCAGGAAGATGGCACTTTCAGTATATGTAGTATGAATTACTGCCAAGCAAATAAAATAAAACAGTATAAAAATTATAGAAAATCTATTATAATATCTATCTATTGTAATTTTAGCACACATCATAATTTCTTGTGCCATTGTAGAAGCTGTTTTGCTTTTTGCCAAACTAAACTAGAGGTTTAGTACTGTATCCACTTAGGTTATCTCTTTTTGCTTTCCTTCCCATCCCTTGATTCTTTGTATTTTCTTTCCCAATTTGAGAAAAGAAACATATCACAGTACATGTTCACTACACATGTTCTCTTCACTCACTCTATTTTGAGCTTTGAAAGAAACACCCCATATGCTGGTCTTCTAGCCCCCTGGACAACATTATTTCTGCAGCTGAGAAGCAAAAGCTTTCCTTAGGAATCTGGTCCCAGACAAAGTCAATAGTGGGTTCTATAAAAGAAGCACAGGGCTCACCTGCTTGGCTTTCTTCTACCCAAAGTACCTAAGTCCTGATTCTAAAATGAGAAAAGTAAGATCCAACATAAACACATCCTTTTAAAATCATCCCTTCCCTCTCTTTACTGGACACCCATGGGACCTCCTTGGGATCCCACACCTCTCTCTCTCCAACAGCTCCCACTTTCTGTCTGAGGATCCCTGAGTCAGGAAAAGCTTATTCCAAATGATTTCTGCTCTGGGCATGGAATGTGGGACAAGGCATGTCAAAGCTTCCCATGGCTCTGGCCCTGGCCACAGTGATTGACTCTGGACTGGGCATGTGCCCAGGGCTGGTCCACTAAGATAGGATCGAAGACACTTGTACTACAAATGTTGAGACAAAAATCCTCTAAGGTCGATTGGACTGGAGTGAGGCATAGATTGTTACTCTGGGAGCTGCTGGCAGCCACTTTGTGTCCATAAGTAAGTAGTGCCAACCTTTGGGTAAAGTCAACACCAGGGGCGAATGGAAGAATAGAGAGAGGGCCCTTGATAACATTACTGAGTTGCTAGATCAACCTAATGTAAAACCTGCTCTTCTGCGGACCATTTAGCTGCTTTGTTCAATATACTCCCTTTCTTATTTAAGCCTGTTTGAGATGAGTATTGTATAATTTACAACTGAGGATCTTTTCCCCCTCCCTTATTTCTCTTTGCCACTCTTTCCTATACACACAAATGTTCTGTTGATGATGATTGAGGCATGGTGAGTTTGAGGCATTTGTGGAAATCCAGTGGCAGTATTAGTGTGTCTAATGGAAATTTCTGTGACAGGTATAAATATCCTATAGCTCCGCTACCCAGCACAGTAGCACACACAGCTATCAAGCCCTTAAGATGTGGTTTACGTGAATGATGAACTGAATTTATTTAGTTTATTTCTTTTGAGAATTTGAATTTAGGTAGTCACATGGAGGTAGCAGTGACTGTACTTAAGCAGCACAAATGTAGAAGGAATTTGAAAGCAAGGACCAATAGACAGAAATTTGGGAGTCTCAAAGGTGCTTGGGGTGTGTGGGGTGGGAAGAGAAGAGAGTGAAGAGCAGACCTTGAGGGCCTTTAACATTCAAGTGCAAGTGGAAGAAAAAGACCCAGTAAAGGAGAATAAGAATGTGCAGGCAAGAAGGAGAAAGAAAATCATGAGCTACGGGTGTCCTGAAAGCTAAGAGAGGCAGGGAAGGAGGGGTCAACAACTGGTAGAAGGAGAGAAAATAAGAAAAATTGTCCATCGGTCTCATTAACAAATGGTCTTGTGAAGAGTGACTGCATGATGGGAGGGAACCCAGAGGGTTTTAGACATCAGAACCGAGACACCATCAGTCATGGTCATTAGTGGCCAAAAAGAAGAACTGACCATGGAATGTCATCCAGGAGACATCAGCCAAGGAGGGACTAAATTCATATTTCCCTGGGTTTTTATCTGATTCACTTTGATTTGTTTCCAAGGGACGTGGTAACTTTTTGCCCTCCAACTACCCTTTAGAAGTTTTGCCTAATTTCTAAGGACTATGACTCTCTGGAAAACATGGCGGTGTCCCCGTGTTGTAATCTCTGATTCTCAGTTCTATACAGTTGGCTTAGGCTGTGAAGCAGCAATTCATGCCAAATCGTCATCTTCTCTTTTCCACCTCTGATATATATTTATTTGGGGCTTCTATTTTTAGTCTGTCTTGAAGGAGAAAAAAAAAGTAATGGGAATTCACAGGATTTATTGCACAAATTACTTCTCTGGCTCCCTCCGACCTCCATCAAGGCTCCTGACAGTGGTATTGTATTTCTTATTTATTAGAATTTTAAGTGCTCTGTTAGGTAGTTTACAAGCTTTCTTTAATGTCTCTGCAACCCAAGTGCACAGCAGCCACCGAAAATTGATCACAGGTCATATCTGGCCCATCTTTAGATTTAACTCACATGAAGCCTTGCCTTCTTCAATTCCATACTGACTTCTACATAGAGGTTGTGGTGAACCTCACATAAAAGTCCCAAGGAGACTAACTTCAAAGCTATTTATAATGTACACACATGGAGTATTGTTTATCCTTGATAGTAATGATCAAAGTGAAAGCTAAAAAAATCTGAATAATTTCTGAAAAGCATCGCCCGTCCCATGATTTGGTATGACTTGTAGATCACTCTTTAACCTCTAGTTATAATGAAGTTTTTGAAAAAATTTCTTTTTCAAATGGACTCGTTTTTCAGGCTCTCACTGTACAGAATTTCATCAGATACAAGAATAATAATCATGGATTGTTGAAAGCCATTCACCACTCCTTAGAGAGCTTGGAGGACCCTTTAGACTCTAGAGTGTGGCCCTGGCCACATGTGTTACATTCTACCCTTCTTCCTTACCCTGGGCAAATTCCTTAGCAAATGCCTTCCCTCTGCTTCAAAGTCTTCTCCTACTTAGCTACCAGCAAACTCCTATTATTCCTTCAAGACCCCTATAGATGTTTTCAAGCCTGGAGGGTCATCTCTGTGTCCTAAGCAAAGATAGCTTTTCCCTCCTCTAGGCACATATACCCTTTTATAGCTTGAGTACATTGCTTTTTGCTTGTTTATGTGTTTTTCTCCCCTACCTAGTTGTTACATGAAAGGGGCCATATCTCATTCATTTATCCCCAAAGCCTATCATAGGGCTTGATGCATAATAGATACCCCATAGATGGATGGAGAATGTGTGAGTGAGTGAATAGATGATTTAATGGACTCCAAAGCCAGGTCTGCAAGGTCAATGCAATGCAGACTAAACACAAGAAATTTGGATTCTATTACTGATTATACTAATCAGATTTATGTTTTCCAGAAATGTCATCAAGCCACACGCAATAAAGATGGTTCCAGTCCATGAACCCCTGTATCTCTCTCCCTCCGGAGAAACCCTAACTTCCCCCTTCTATCATCGCCCGATTAAGCAGGAAGCAGTTAGATCGAGTCTTCGCCCCTTTTCCCTAACAGCAGTTGGAATTTCTACTCGGAGAGGGAGAATTGATGCAGGACAATCGGCGCCCTAGCCAGCTCAGCGGGGCTGGTGGATCTGCCGCCTCTTCCTTGGTGGTGTCAGTGCTGCGGCAGCTGAAGAACCAGCGGGCTGGATAACAGGCAAGGAGGGGGACCTCCAACCCCCACTGGAGGCTCCAATAGCCAAAAAGGCCGGACAACTGCCGAGGAGACACCTGTGCCTTGGTGTCTCCTTCACTTTACACTTAGGACTAAATGTGGAACCCCCATTTCCTATGCCTAAGTCAATTTCATGTGAATTTCCTAGGCCTCAATTCTATGAATGGACTGTGTCCATTCATTGATACATTCATTCACTTTGCCCCCGGTGGAAGGGACTGTGTTCATTCATTTCCTGGCCAAGGAACCCATACACCTATATATACCCTGAGACTAAAGGCCTAAAGGAGGAGACGGGGAAAGATCAGGAGAGAAATAGAGAGCTTTTCTCTCCCCACTTGAGTTGGAGCTTTTCTCTCCCTACTTGAGTTCTCTCTCTCTCTCTACCAGGAGCTTTAGTGTTTTCTGTATTCTTTTCTGTAAATAAATTCTGTCTTACCACTGGGGGGGAAAAAATGCCATGAAGGCTATGTTAAACAGTTTGATGAAAACATTTCAGATTGTATATGAAACCAGCACATTGTACCCCTTGATTGCACTAATGTACACAGCTGTGATTTAATAAAAAAATAAAATAAAGAACATGGATAAAAAAAGAAATTTGGATTCAAACAAAATAATCTCTGGGCAAAGAAAGTGTGCTAGAAAGAAATGCTAGACTGGGAGCCAAGACACAGGGATTACAGAACGGGCTCTGGCACTAACGTCCTGTGTAAGTCATTTTCAACTCCAGCGCGTCACTGTAACATGTGGCCCATGAATCCCTAACACCTCTTCTAGCTCTAACTCCTTTCAATCTCAAATCACTCATCCTGCTGGTAACTTGACAAGACAGGTGTCAATAAACATCATATATTGAGAGAGAGGAAGCTGTTTTCACATGTTCAGTTCTAGCTTGTTTCGAGCATTAGGACAAAAGTTATATCTGTATTTCTTTGTAAACACCTCTTCTTTTTCTCTCTGGCACTCCCTTCCCTCCCCAGCACAATATTAGTATAGAAGAAATTCCATAAATACTATTTGATTGATTGATCTAAATATTTCAAGCTGACTTCCTCCATTTGTTGAGCATTCTTTCATTTATTTCTTTAATCACCCATCCATCCAACAGTTCATCCACCCATTCTTGTATCTATCCGATAAATACTTGAGCACACCTGGGTGCCCCACACTATGCCAAGTACTGAGGTAGTAGCAGCCACCTCTGGGGTGGGGATGGCTGGGGATGGTGGTTGTTTGCTCATCCTGGGGAGAATAAGTGAACTACACCTCTGGGGAACTCTCCCATAAACCGAGAAAGGATAAATGGGCGGTGTATGGGACCCAGGGATGGTTAGCCTAGATAAGACAGAAACTCATATACTTTCTCTGCATGACACAAACAGGCACAAGCAAGACCACCCCCTAGAAGTTACAGAGAAGCAGACATCAGCCTAACACATGAAATGGCTGGCTGGTAGAGCAATCTGGAAACAGAACGGGCTGCCTAAGAAGGTAATGAATTCTTAGGCACTGGAAGTGAGTGTACAAGGGCTGGATAATCATTTGCTGAGGATGTCACAAAAGGAATTTGAGCATGGAATGGAGGGGTTGGACCAAGTGACCTTCAAAGTTCCTTTTGCACTCTAAAGTTTCAGAATTCTAGGGGCAAGGCTACATTGTGTCCAACTCAGCAAACAGCCAATCCATTTAGTGTTTGCCATACTTCCCTTCCCTGAAGCCTTTAATTCTGTTGAAAACAGTTGGCAGAGAACCAGACAGCCTCTCTACCAGATCAGTTGGTTTGAATGTATGAAAATAGTTTAGCAGCAGGAATCCTTAGAGAGATAAAATTCTCGACTAGGAAAAACAGAAAGAAAGAGATAGATCTGTCCTGAAAAAAATCAGATGGGTTTCAACCACACCCACCTGTTCAGATTGAATTTGTACCTTAATTCTCAATATCAGGCAGAAAATTCTCAACATTCTTGGATCATCAGAAACTGAGGAATACCCTCCAGCCTGCACTCCTATAGCTTGGAGCCAGACCAATGTGCCCCCCCCCCCATGGAATGATAGGTATACTCACAACCGTGCCCATCCCCTGACAGTTTAGTCACACTCACAGAACACAAATCTGAGATTGCCTTTTTTCATATGAAAATTTTTAATAGAAAAAAGAAAAGAGTTCTGAGTTGTTCCTCTACCCCTAACTCTCCAAGAATCTCATTTAACCCTGCAACCACAGCAGACAAATGTCAGGGAAGCAACTTTGGCTAACAGCTGGCAATGAGATTTAAATAAGTCTCCCTGGTCCTTTTGTTTCATTTCACCAACATGGGAGTTCTAGGGGCAGCCTGTGACTCCCCTTCACTTCTCCAAAGGAGGGGCAGGTGAATGCGGCTGTCTGGAGAGTGGGGTTTATTGAACAAATAAATCTCTTTGGCTAAATATGAACCACGCAGAGGAAAACAAAGGAAAAGCTTTTTAATGACCAGGGCTTAAATGAAGCCCAGCAGCCTACGGCAGAACCTCAATTAAGAAGAAATGGGAAATTAGAGTCCAAGAGACCACTTAAACTTACATAAATATTTACCAGGTACTCACTATATACCAGGAATGGTGTTAACTGCTGGGGTTTAAAAGATAAATTAGATATTCTTCTTGCCCTCCAGGGGCTGACATTGTGGAAGGAGACTGCTATTTGGGGGTAAAGGGAAGAAGACCAGCAGGGTGAGATGTGTTGTGATCGTGGTGTAACATAATGCTGCAGAAACAAATGCTCACCAAGAGAAAGGCATTGACCTTGTCCTAGAAGATATGTAGGCGTTTGCAAGGGGGGATAGGAAGGGGCGTTAGATCCTCCAGGCAAAAGGAATGGTGTGTGTAGTGGAACTGGGAAAGGCCAGGCCCTATGGTGCCAGGGAACCATGACAAGTTCAATGCGAGTCCAGTTGTGTTGGAGGATGCTGAATAAGTGGGTCAGACCCCAACTGTGAGGGTTGCAGGTATCATGGAGACTTTGAACTTCTTTTTCTATAGCTAGAGGCTCACAAATTTAAAGGATGTAGAAACATCTAGGGAGCTTATATCAAAATGCTGATCCCAGGGCTGCGTTCCCAGCAATTGTGATTCTGTAGGTCCAGGGTAACACCTGGAAATCTGCATTTTGACAAGTCCATAAAGAAAGCTCTCAGTAAGAGCTGGGAACTGCTGAGAGGGAGAAAGGGAACTGTAGTTGAGGAAGGACTTCTCAACTGGAAGCCTGGAGTGGAGAATGAAGAATGATCATCATGGTGTTTCAAAATGAAGGTGCGGGCTCTCAGAGGGACACACCCAGGACCAGTTCTGGCACAATACCAGAGAGACCTGCTCTGCTAGAGAGCAGGAAAAGTGACCTGGAGCAATGAAGCTAGGAAAAGTAATGTGGGCCAGGGAGAGGGGTTGGGGCAGGATCTGCTAGTTCAGTGGCAGTGCCCAGGGGAGGGCGGCCGTCCAGGGGGAGCCAGCCCTCGAGTATGTATTGTGCCACTAATTAAGCCTGAAGCCCCAGGGCGGGGCAGGGCCTGGCCCTGAGGCTTGGAGTGCAGCTGAACACAAACAAGGGTGGAGAGAGGCAAGCTGGTCTATCCTTGGTGTGACTCCCACAGAAGCCCTGCCCTACCCAGTGACGTGGCCTGTGATGACACCAGTCCCTATGGTTCCATTCCAGCCAGACCTCCAGGGGGTATGGCTGTTCAGGCGGTTGCCAGCTGCATGGTCCAAGTGATGGGGTTCAGAGGAATTGTTTCTGCAGCCATGACCCTCACCCACGGGCTCTTTTGTGCTAATGAACAGGGTGACAGAAATCCAGAAGCCTGCATAGTGACCAGCCCTGTCATCTAAACTCATGATTAGTGGCCAGCACAGATGCCAGCCCCTTGCATCTTGTGGTGTTAAAAGGCTCTACTGAAATCCAGTTGCTCTGGGCTATGTCAGGTGTAGCTATGCAGAAGGCTGAAGGAATGCCAAGTCCCCAGAGAGCCACCATGACCATCCCAGCAAAAGGTGTCCCTAGGCTTGTGCCTTAGAGCAGGATTTCTCAATGTCCCTTTTTTTTTTTTTTTTCCTTTTCTGGGACAGAGTCTCATTTTGTCACCCTTGGTAGAGAGTGCTGTGGCATCACAGAATACAGCAACCTCAAACCCTTGGGCTTAAGCGATTATCTTGCCTCAGCCTCCCAAGTAGCTGGGACTACAGGGATTTCTCAATATCTTGTAGTCTCAATTAAAAATATATTTAGCACTCCCTTTGCTATCTTTAAATGAAATTTATAGATAATATAACTACTCAACTCATAACTTTAAGACAATATATCATGCCCTGACTCTAATAGAAGGGATATTAGGAAAGTAATTCTGATCATGTATTTCACAGCCATACCAGAGGACCGAAGGAGGGAGATGATTGCAGGCAGAGCCACCACGGATGACAGAGCGACACATACAAATCAGCTTGGAGATGCTGGATCATGACTCATGCATGGAGCAGCGTTACCATTAGAGACACATTTTTCTCAGCGTGTGCTGAAGAAAATGTGTGTTTTCTAAACTGCTGAAAAATTTTTGGTAAAGTTCTGAACAAAATAAGGCACGACCTTCCCTTGATTTGGTTGGCTGTGCTTTACTGTAAAATGTGTGCCCTTAAATTTTGCAAAAAGAAATACTCTGTGTTGACATGTAAAAAAGCTTTAGGCGCTAGATTCCTGTGAGTGTTCTCTTTCTTTCTTTCTTTCTTTCTTTTTTTTAAGAGACAGAGTCTCACTTTGTCATCGTTGGTAGAGTGCTGTGGCGTCACAGCTCACAGCAACCTCCAGCTCTTGGGCTTAGGCGATCCTCTTGCCTCAGCTTTCCGAGTAGCTGGGACTACAGGTGCCCGCCACAACTCCTGGCTATTTTTTTGCTGCCATTTGGCCAGGGCCAGGTTTGAACCCACCACCCTCGGTATGTGGGTGCCCTACTCACTGAGCCACAGGTGTCGCCGTGTTCTTTTTCTTCAACAGAAATGTACAAGAGATATTAGGAAGATGTGAGTGACACAGGACAGTTCATCACATGGGACTGTGCCACGCGGCTTCTTCTTGGCTCCTGCCCACTGGATACTGTGAGGTCCCCAACTACCATGACAACTCAAAGCATGCACCCACAGATTTCCAGAACATCTTCTGGGGGTGGTGCTGTCCCAGTGAGGACCACTGCAGGGGAGTTTACAAAGCCCTTTCTGAAACACTAACTGACTGAGCCTTCAACTGAGGGAGAAAAAGCACACGGCAAAATTGAGTCCCAGAGAGGCTATGTCATGTGCCAGGGAGTCAGCAGCAGAGAGACGACCCAGGATCCCTGAATCTTGGAATTGGATGATGTTATGGGCTGGACTATGTGCCCTGCAAAATTCATGTGGTTAAGTCCCAATTGCCAGCACCTCACAATGTGACTGTATTTGAATATAGGGTCTTTGAAGGCGGTAATTCAGGATAAACACTGTCATATTGGTGGGTCCTAATGCAATGTGACTAATGTCCTTATAAGAAGGGAAGAATAGGACATGGACACACAGAAGGAAGATCACGTGAAGTCTCAGGGAGAAGACAGACATCTATCAGCCAAAGAGTCAAGCTTCAGAAGAAATCAGTCCTGCCGACACCTTGATCTCAGACTTTCAAGCCTCCAGAATTACAAGAAAAATAGATATTTGTTGTTTAAACCACCTAGTCTGTGGTTCTTTGTTAATGGCAGCCCTAACAAACTGATACAGATGGGATTTTGGAGATAGTCTAGCCCATCTGTCTGCCCCTGTATAAACGACCTTGGGATTACCAAAAGCCAATCTCATGCCTGCCCGTCTACTGTTCTCTACATACCACAGAGCTGAAAATGCAGACATCGCATTTCATTCTATAAGCCAGAAGTAATTCACCCCCCACCAGGTTAGCTCAAAGAGTCTCCAGTGAGAAAAGTCATTAGGGAAACATGTCACAACCCCTAATTGTATCTGAAATGTTAGCCAGACCTGTATGGTTCAGATGACATCAAAACAGGCCAATTATTACCCAAATTATGTTAATTACTCAAATCTCTGAGTTGAGACCCTGTCTGCTTGACCAAAGGGAAAGTTAGTCATTGCCTGGGGTTCTTTGATTCACCAGGTGAGGTACTGACTCATGTCTGGAAACTAGCATTTTGATCCTCACATCTTGTTTATTCTGAGGGTAGGGCAGAAAACCTGGTGCCCCAAGATGGCCAGACTCTCCCCACATGTAATCCATGGCTGCCTCTGTTGTCCCATTCCCAGCTGTCCAGGACTCTGGCCCTATTATCTTGAGCCTACCTAAGTAAAAATGCTTTCTCTGTCATGTTTAGAAAAGGAGGGCCTCTAGCAAAGTGACCTGAACGCCCCTTCCAGCTCCTTCATTCTCCACAGATGTGCCCTCCAAAAGCACACAAGCAGTTCAGAAACCAGCCTTAGCTGAACTGACCCCAGAGCTTCCCCTCCCCTCCAACCCAGTCACCTGGGAGCTGAGACCATTGGCAAGTTTGGAGTCCTTGTTCCCCAGTGTGGTTGGTTCCTACTGGATATGCTCATGAGACCTACCTAAAATCGACCCCTTGAGCACTGCTCCCCAACATCATCTCCCCTTTCCCTCTCCTACTTCCAGGGTTAATTTTCTCTCTGGACAAATACAGGTTTAACTTATTTTTTGTTGTTCTCTGTCACTTAACATGTGAATTCTAGGAGGGCAGGGGATTGAGATATCTTGTCAGGCTCTATCTCCACCCAGTACTAACTAAAACAGTGCACTGCACATGGTAGGCACCTAATAAATATATGTGGGAGGGAAAGAGGAGCTGCTAAGCTCTAGGCCCTGCTCAGAGACAGTGCCCTTGCCCATCAGCACCAGGGGGAGGAGGGGCGCAGACAGAGAATCACAGGCAGCCTCGTTGTCCAGTGGTGGGTATTGGATTGTGTTTCAGCAGTGGGTTGACATGAGTTTGCTAGCTTGAGAAAATAGGTCGGCACGCAGTCCCACCTATTCCTATTCATTTATTCCTCTACTGTTTCCTTGGTCCTGCCTGTATGCCCCGCATACAAAGACAATAAGACACGGCCCCTGCCCTCCAGGAGCCCATCATCCAATTAGGAAGAAGGATCATTGCAAAGCAACTAGTGTTCCAGCAGAAGAGGCACAGAGAGTGACCATCCCAGCTTGCCAAGCTGGTTTTGCTTGATGGCGCTTGCAGTAGGTCCTGGAAGGTAAGTTCGTATGACCAGAGTGGGGCAAAGGGCATTTACTCATTGAGCTGGAAGGTGGGGCAGAAATGTGTGGGCAAGAGAGAGCAATATAGATAGGCTGAACTGGGTTACAAAGGTCCCCTGCAAAGCAGTCTGAGCTTTATTCTATGAACCAGTGGTAATGATGCTTTTCTCCAAGGGCCTCTCTGGCTTCCTTTTGACCTCCTGAGGAAGGCTTCCAGGGGATATGAGGATAGGCAAAACTCTGAGCTACCCATCTGCTTTCAATAAGAACTTCTTGGATCTGTTTTACATAAAGGACCTTCTCACAAGATTTAATTTTAACAAAGAACTTGAAAACTAGTGCTAACCAGTGCTGGCCAGTAGAACTCTAGTCACATGTGGCTGTTGAGTACTTGAAACATGGCCAAAGTCACTGAGAAATTGAACTTTTAATGTGATTTAATTTTCATTGATATAAATTGAAATTGAAGTATCCACATATGGCTAGAGGCTGTTGTGCTGGGCAGCACCGCAAGGCATTGAGACAGTGACCAGAACTACACCTTAGAAGCAATGTGACCCCATAATATACTTACGAAGTAGGTAAATTTATCTCCATTTTGTTGATGAGGAAATTGAGTCTTACAGAAATAACATGACTTAAGTTTTCATAGGTAAGTAGCTGAAGTGGGTCTTGAAGCTAAGCCTTCTAATTCTCAACCTAGGAGCAAGGCAGGGACACTAGCCGCAAAGGGATATGTCCAGGGGATTTACATAAATTTTATCATTGATAATTGTGACTGCACAGACACCTTATTTCTATGGGTTTGTGGCTTGACAAGCATAGAAACTGATACTCAAAAGCACCCAGGCTGAGTAGAAGAAAAGCTTTATGGTGAGTCAAATTGGCAAGGAGACAGGAGGCAATGCCCAAATCCATCTGTAAAAGTTGGGGCATGGGGGCAGGTTTTATAGGCAGAGCGATACTATGGAAGAGATAGAAAAATGCAGTGAGATGGTCTGGTCGGGTCATACAAGAGGAGATGCCACATCCTCAACTCTCTTTTTTTTTTTAATTTTTATTAAATTATAATTGTGTACATTGGTGCAATCATGGGGCACAATGTCCTGACTTTATATACATTCTGAAATATTTTCATTGAACTATTTAACATAGCCTTCATGGCCTTTTAATCACTATATGAAAACATTTATATTCTACATTTACCTGTACCCTTCTAAGATGCACCGTAGATGTGATCCCACCAATCACCCTCCCTCCTTCCATCCTCCCCCCACCCCTTTTTTTTTGAGACAGAGTTTCACTATGTAGCCCTGGATAGAGTGCTATGGCATCACTGCTCACAACAACCTCAAACTCTTGGGCTTAAGCAATTCTCTTGCCTCAGCCTCTCAAGTAGTTGGACTAAGGGCACCCACCAAAACTCCCAGCTATTTTGTTGTTGTTGTTGCAGTTGTCAGTGTTATGTAGCAGGCCCAGGCCAGGTTCAAACCCACCAACCTCAGCGCAGGTGGCTGGCACTGTAATCACTGTGCTTTGGGCACCAAGCCAACAATATGTGATTGATACAGTTTAGATACATGTCCCCTACAAATCTCATGTTGAAATTCCATCCCCCATGTTGGAGGTGGGGCCAAGCAGGAGGTATTTGGGTCACCAGAGATGCCCTCATGAGTGGCTAGGTGCCTCTGGAATTATGAGTTAAGTTCTCACATCACTAGTTCCCTCATATTATTAGTTCACACGAGAGCTGGTTGTTTAAAGGAGCCTGGCACCACCTTTACCCTCTCTTGCTCCTTTTTCCCCCAAATGACACACCTGCTTCCCCTTTGCCTTCCACTTTGATCGGAAGATCCCTGAAACCTCACCAGAAGCATATGGTAGTGCCATGCTATTTATACAGCCTATAGAACTGGGAGCCAAACAAACTTATTTTCTTAGCTGGGCGTGATGGCTCACACCTGTGATCCTAGCATTCTGGGAAGCCGAGGTGCACAGACTGCCTGAGCTCAGGAGTTCGAGATTAGCCTGAGCAAGAGTGAGAAACAAAAAAACTAGCCCAGCATCATGGTAGGCACCTGTAGTCCCAGCTACTCGGGAGGCTGAGGCAAGAGGATCGCTTAAGCCCAGGAGTTAGAAGTTGCTATGAGCTAAGATGAGGCCATTGCACTCTAGCCTTGGGGTAACAGAGTGAGATTCAGTCTAAAAAAAAAAAAGAAAAAAATGAAAAATGAACAGGCATTGCAGGGGGTGCCTGTAGTCCCTGCTACTCAGGAGGCTAAGGCAAGAGGATCACTCGAGCCAAAGAGTTTGAGGCTGTTCTGCACCATGGCACCACGGCACTCTACCCAGGGTGACAGAGTGAGACTCTGTCTCAAAAACAAAAAATAAAAATAAACTTCTTTCCTTTATGAATTACCCAGTCTTAGGCAATCCTTTATTTTTTTCTTTTACCACGACACTATATGGGATAAGTAATCCTTTAGCAATGCAAAACTTACTAACACAGTTGTGTTTCTTTATCCTAAAATAAATCATTCCAAATTATGGGAAACCAGGCTCAGCGGCCCGTAGCTCAGTGGTTGGGGCACCGGCCACATACACTGAGGCAGGCGGGTTTGAGCCCAGCCTCGGGCCTGCTGAATGGGCAATGACAACTGCAACAGAAAAGTGGCTGGGCATTGTGCTGGGCTCCTGTGGTCCCAGCTACTGGGGGGGCGGAGCGGACTGAGGTGGGAGAATCACTTAAGCACAAGAGTTGGGGGTTGTGAGCTAGGGGGCCACAGCACTCTACCGAGAGCAACATACTGAGACTCTGTTAAAAAAAAAAAAAAATTATGGGCAACCAGGGGATATAGCCATCAAAAAAAAGCTCTCAAGGGCTCGGCACCTGTGGCTCAATGGGCTAAGGTGCCAGCCACGTACACCTGAGCTGGTGGGTTCAAATCCAGCCTGGGCCCGCCAAACAACAATGACAGCTGCAACCAAAAATGGCAGGGCGTTGTGGGGGCACCTGTAGTCCCAGCTACTTGGGAGGCGGAGGCAGGAGACTCTCTTGAGCCCAGGAATTGGAGGTTGCTGTGAGCTGTGATTCCACAGCACTCTATCCAGGGTGACAGCTTGAGGGTCTCAAAAAAAAAAAAAAAGCTCTCAAGCTGTAAACTCAGATAGAATAAAACAGAACCCCATCAATATAGACTTTTTTAGTTAATTTTCTCTGCCGACATAATTCAGGTATTTTCTTATAAGTTCTAATGAATAACTATTTGGCTCAACAGATAATAAAGCCAAATAGTAATTCTAGAAACCAAAAAGAAGTAAAGATGAGAACCAAAGTGTAAAAAAAACACTTAATTCCATAGGTCACAAACTTGAGTGTACACAGACTCACGTAGGAAACGTGTAGAAAATACTGATTTCCAGGTTCCATTCCATAATTCTGATTCATTAGGTCAAAAAAGCCCTGAAGTGACAAACTTAAGATCTATATATATTTCAAGAAAAATAGAAAAACAGCAACATAATTTTTTTTTTTTTTTTGAGACAGAGCCTCAAGCTGTCACCCTGGGTAGAGTCTATGGCATCACACCTCACAGCAAACTTCAATTCCTGGGCTCAAGCGAGTCTCCTGCCTCTGCCTCCCAAAAAGCTGGGACTACAGGCACCCGCCATAATGCCCGGCCATTTTTTTTTTTTTGGTTGCAGCCATCATTGTTGTTTGGCGGGCTCGGGCTGGATTCGAACCTGCCAGCTCAGGTATACGTGGCTGGCACCTTAGCCGCTTGAGCCACAGGCGCCGAGCCAGCAACATAATTTTTTTTTATATTGCCCACTTCAATTTTAGATTGCTATTCAAATTTGTCTGTAAAGAAAATGGGCCCAGCCAGTGCCTCATGTCTAATCCTAGGTCTCTGGGAGGCTGAGGCAGGTGGATCACTTGAGCTCACAAGTACGAGACCAGCCTGAGCAAGAATGAGTCCCTATCTCTACTAAAAAATGAAAAACTGAGGCCAGAAGATCTCTTAAGCCCAAGAGTTTGAGGTTGTTGTGAGTTCTGATGCCACTGTACTCTACAAAGGGCAACAGAGTAAGACTCTCTCAAAAAAAAAAAAAAAAAAAGAAAAAAGAAAATGGATTCCTTTTAAAGATGCACTGAGGGCTCGGCACCTGTGTCTCAGTGGGCTAGGGCGCCAGCCACGTACACCTGAGCTGGCCGGTTCGAATCCAACCCGGGCCTGCCAAACAACAATGATGGCTGTAACCAAAAAATGGCCTGGCGTTGTGGCGGGCGCCTGTAGTCCCAGCTACTTGGGAGGCCGAGGCAGGAGACTCGCTTGAGACCAGGAATTGGAGGTTGCTGTGAGCTGTGATGCCACAGCACTCTATCCAGGGTTACAGCTTGAGGCTCTGTCTCAAAATAAATAAATAAATAAATAAAGATGCACTGAGGTTTGGACAAAAAAGAGTCTAGGACACTGAAGTAATAAATCTGATCTAATTTTATGCCCATCATCTAGTTTCACCTACAACTTCCCTGCTCAGGTGGCACAAAAATCATTGTGCAGACCATTGACTCATGATAATAAAACTGAGTTTTTTTGTTCTTTTTTCTCTGTTTTGTTGCTGTTTGAAAAAATATAGAAAAGTTTAAAACATGGTGTCTAAGGGGCGGTTCCTGTGGCTCAGCGAGTAGGGCGCCGGCCCCATATGCCGAAGGTGGCGGGTTCAAGCCCGGCCTTGGCCGAACTGCAAAACAAAAAAATAGCCGGGCGCTGTGGCGGGCGCCTGTAGTCCCAGCTACTCGGGAGGCT